>BEXV01002234.1:2964-29916 GCA_003118195.1 Hemicentrotus pulcherrimus
AGAAAGAGAGAAAGAAAGAGTGAGAGACCGTCGTTATATATTCTAACATGGATCCAGCATTTTATTGGATACTATCCGAAAAATAGAAGTTCACATGAGGTAAAACAAAAACATTCAATAAAATATAATAGATCGTAAAAGACATTTCAACGAAAGTTCTTCGCAATAATAGAAAGCACAAGAAAATATAGCAGAAATGGTGTGACCTTTGGTTGAATACTCTAATATCTTACCTTCAAATAAACGGTGATAAAATATGCCAATAAAATACTGATATAGGATAAAAGCTACATGGAGTAGGGGAGCAAAACAATGTCTTTTATAAAAACAAACAAATTCAAAATACATGTCTACTCGACACATGAAAAAAACATTTATGGCACAACATTGAGACAAATGTCAAAATAGTAAAAAAAAAAAAAAACATTACTTCTCTGTCTATCCTTGTGAAAATGGGACTGATATTTGTGTTATGTACACATCACGTACGCATAACAAAAATCAAAGTCAACACTTTCGCTGATTTATTATGGTTGGCGTCTCTTAGCGGAAATAATAAAATCTGCTGCTCCTCATCGGAAGTTTACCTTTTTCTTTACACGTCACATGAAGATAGGAATGTGTGACATCACCAATGACGTACTGAATGGATGGAGATGGGGGCGGGTGGTCATCGAATCATTGATGAGGCCCCTCGAAATCTAGGTCAGCAAAATCTGTTTGGAAGAGAACAAACAAATAGAGACGAACATGACGGATTTAACAGATATTTGTTTTACTCTCATGCATATCATTTTGATTGATTTATTGCATATTATCCAAATCAGAGAGAGGTGATTATGTACAAATGATATGACTTATCTAGACTTGGCCCCTTTATTGCTTGCTAGGGGGATGGGGGTAGCTCAATGAATTTATTCTCACGAAGTTCTCTGAACAGAAAGGCTTAAATGTTGCCTTGAGAAAATCATATTAACAGGTGAGTGGATATTTGAAGTAAATCTGAGAAAAACAAAGTATTAAGTCGGTGAAAATTTGAGATAATTCGGAGAAACTTCACAGTCGGTGATAGATTTTGATGAATTGGACACCATGTATGAAATATGTGGAATTGTGATAATTTTTTTTTTTGTTTTCATAGGTTTTTATTCTTTTCTGTCACAAAGAAAACTTATACATTATTTATAACATTGTATACAAAATAACAAATATAACTTTTTCATAGGTCTTGATAAATTTGCCAATGAACTTTTACCTTTACGTACAAAAGTTACACATTTACAGATGACAAATATTCACATAAAACAAAACAAAAAAAAAATATATATATATATTATATTGTCACCCAAAGAACAAAGAACAACACAAATCACAAAAAAGTTTGTACTATTTTCACGACCAGTTTGATTATAAATCATTATAAATCTCAAATTATATCTTTTCCACATATTTCTTTTCCACATATCGCGAATGATATCGCGAATGATATCGCGATCGTCCCAGGAGCCATTCGATCATGATCAACTTCTAACATCAGTCAGAGTATCAGCTTTCACATTTCCCGTACATTATGTCTCCTGAAAATTATGTCTATTTCACGAATTTAATAAAAAATGAATGAGAGAGAGAGAGAGAGAGAGAGAAGGAGAGAGAAAGAGAGAAAGAGAGAAGAGAGAGAGAGAGAGTGAGTGAGAGAGAGAGATAGAGAGAGAGAGAGAGAGAGGTGGCCGGGGGGGGGAGCGTTTGAGTACATAATATTTTAGTAGACAACCAGTAGAAAAGTGTTCATAATAATTGATATCAAATTATCGTAGTCGAATTTCTAAAGGGAAAGGGGGAGGACAATTGGATAAAGGGAAAGGGGAAAGGGGAAAGTCCCCCACCCCTATTGCCTCTTGAACTCTTATTAATGAATATCTAAACCGCTGGAAAAAAGACTGCAACCTGAAATATTCACAATTGAATGACACACGGAAGAACGCTTAATGGTGATATCAGCGCACCTGTTTTATATAATGCATTGATAGGACAAGAATATTAAGGGGAAGCAGTGGGAGGGGGCACCTCTCCAGAGGTTTCAAACTAAACGCCCTTGGTTGAATCAAAGTTAGCCACTTACCACATTGCGTTTGGTATATAATAGATAAGAGGATAGAGATGGGCAGAAAATAATAATATTATGCGTTCATGCTTAGGATTTGACCAATTAAGAAGAGGGGAGGGGCGTCTCCCGCGCCCTAGCCGATTCGCCCCTGCAGTCTTGTCTCATCCTGCATACATCCTCTAGCTTTGATTTGTCTGGTGATGTTATCACAATGCATTGCTGCTGTGGAGGAGAGCGTGTAGCTCAGTGTTTATTACTTTGTTGATGTATCGGATGCAAACATGATATTCATTATAACAGGTGTCGATCAAAAAGATCTACCTAAGATCTAGATGCCCTCAGCTACAATCAATGAGGAAGGATACGAGAGGAAGCAGGGAGGGGCCAGCGGAGGTGAGCTAATGAGGGGTGTGAAAGGAGAGAGAGAGAGAGAGAGAGAGAGAGAAACAAAAAAAATGGGAAAGCGAGGTTGGCGTTATTATTTGGCGTTATAATGATAATTTGAAATAGTGAAACAATTTGTGGCCACGGATCGCTATTTTTTCCAAAACAGGTAACAAAGAGCCTTTTGAAATTATATTCCTGTAAACGATTTACAAAATACTATTGATAGACAAACTTTTCTCTTGTCTGACAAAGAGATAGAGAGAGGGAGAAAGAATTGGGGGAAAAGAAGAGAGAGAGATAGAAAGGAGATGGAGAAGAGAGAGAAGGTGAGACAGAGAGACGGGGAAACAGGCAGAGAGAGAGAGAGAGAGAAAGAGAGAGCGGCTATGATAAACCGAATCGTGATGAGGGTGAAAGGAGCTAAGGCAAAGATGTTATCTACATTACAGACAAGGAAATAATAAGTCCTGCGATGATCGTTATGCAAATCATGTTTTGCCAATTTGGAAGCACTTGATTATGTGCAAGTCCGGATAATTAAATCAGGGAAAATTTGCCTCGGGATGGAAAACCTATTCCAGTTTATAATATATGGTTACATACATACGTCATACTCGCGACTATGATGAATGGATCTACTTCCAAATCAAGGTCATTTTAAACATAGATCTCAACTCGAATGGTAAAGAAATATTATAATTAAGCTTTAGCGTAATGCAGGACATTGTGATCCAAAGATCTGTCGTTCCTGCAATATTAATATAGTTATTATCTTCAAAACCAGGGGCGATAGTGAGCATTGAACTAAACTACCCTTAACTACCGCCCCCTCCCTTTGAGTAAAAAAAAAAAAGAAAAAAAAAAGAGAGATTCGGGTGAAAATGGCATCTAACAACAATATTTGAGTAACAAAATTGGAGAAAAAGAGGGGAAAAGGAGAGGAAATCGGGAAATTCGGGGAAAAATCCGGGGGGGGGAATTTGGGGGGTTGTAATTATTTTTTGAATCGGGAAACCGATTTGAATAGGGTAATTATCAGGCCGGCATATCATGATTATACATGACAAAGAAGAAATATCACGCACATGAATTCAAATATATTATTTTGTCCAAAGAGGGGAGCAAGGGAAGTGCATGTGCATATGTGAGCAGTATAGGGTAGATTGGGTTGGAAGAGACAATGGTATTCGTAAGAGGGAAAGGGGGGGGTGTTTCCCGCAGTTCTTCTTCTTGGGAGCCTAATGATATGTCAAAAATCAGAACTTCTGTTAAGAATTGATGCGACAGCGAGTCTGGAAATCGCGATCACAGCAAGAGGTTGCATTCTTACCGCTCAGCTCAGGTGGGGTATATCATATAAACTTGGCAACGAATGGTGTTTTAGTCAAATAAACAAATCAAAATTGATTCAAAATTCCTAGTATTGATTGACTTCAAAATACCCAAGCAAGGAAAATCATGATTTTGGAAAACATTTCTCGGGAAATTGAGGTAATTTTACTTTTAAATCTCCTTCCTTCTTACAAAAGCAGATTTTTCTTATATATTTGTTTTAAAGCTTAAAAAAAAACTCTTTAACGTACTTAGCATGAATTCGCTTCTTATCATTTGTAGTATTTGCATGTATTTTATACATAGAAATTGAAATATTCCCAAACATTCAATGAAGTTCTATGAATAAAATACAAACGAATACATGTCATTGGGCGCGTTCCTGAACATGTACAACTCACATAAGAAATGATTGTGTATAACTCTAAACCTTGTTCTACATGTATATCCTGTCTATTATTGGAGCACTATATAGGCAGTTCAAGAACAGGCCTTATTTATATTCAAAAACGATGAAAACTGTTACTGTAAGTATGTTCACTTACTTACTCTCAAAACACTCATGATAAATGTTAAACAAAATATGGAAACCTGTTAATAAGTCACAGTATTAAAACAAAAAAAAGAAAAGAAAAGATGTAGACTATACTTATTTCGTTTCCGCATGTCACAAAAAGATAGTAATAATGTGCTTTTTATCATGTTTGTAACTAATGAAAAGGCGCTTTATAGATGTAAAACATTATTATTATAATGTTAATTTTAATTTCTCGTGTTTGACATCGATAGGGTTAATGTTACTAACTAGGTTGTGGATGTAAGTAAGGCTGCTAAAGGACCTTGACCTTCCGCTCACTCATAACAGGAAACTATTCATATTTTTAGATCCAAATCGCGACATGTGTCTGGAAAGAAAAAAGTGCTGACGAAATATTTACTTGTTTGGTGTTTTTAGACTAAGAATATTCCTTTATGGGAAAGCATGATTGATGTATGTATGGGGTGACAAGCAGGCGCGGATCCAGGATTTCTTAGGGGAGGGGGCCCAACTTATTATTGTTGTTTACTCCCGAAAATTTGGAAATCGCGCCGGCCGAAAAGTCGCTCAGTGGGGCGGGGGTAGTCAGCACAATTTTTTTTTTAGGTTAGATGCATGAGTTGGGTTGGGTTGAGTTGAGTTGAGTTGTTTTTCGTACAGTACGTACATACAAAATTACTGTCAAGCACACGTCTTTGTGACATAAATATCCGTTTTCCCTTAACTTCCACCGGTGCTACGTACGGTAATAGGAGCATTATAAAATCTTTCACCTTCACTAAAGGCACAATCCCCCTCTCTATTCGTTCTATTCTTTTAATTAATAACATTTCTATTTTGATATGTTACCTAAACGAACAATATAGACTTGATTCATGCGTTTTTGTTAACCGTATATGTATGAAAAATTGAAATTCAATTGTAACTTTGTTTATATACAAAAATTTTACCTGTATATTTTGTTCCGCTATTTTTTATTTTAAAAAATGAAATGTGAATCTTATTTGCATTTTTTATGAAACAAAATAATGTAAATTTATCATTGAAAAAACAACAACACTGACTTCATGCCAGAGAGAGAGATTGAGAATGAAAGAATGAAAAAATGTGTTGAAAATGTAAGCTACATTCCTAGTGCATGATGGTGTCACGTATTTATTGACTTTGTTGTGTGCATAATTAGTTCGATATTTCGCGAAACAATGGGTAATTTCCGGGTAATTTCGTGAACAATTTTTTTTTTCTAAAGAAAGGGATTTCAGAAAATAGGGTCATGTGTTTCATAAAGGAACCCAAGACTCGTATAACATCGGGCAACTTTTTGTGACTTTGTACCTGCTCGGCCTAAACGAGGGTTATTCACCTTTAGTACCCTTTTTTCGCCAGAAATTCGGGGTCTTATTTTTTTGAAAATATTCTGAAATTGGGGATAATATTTACACAGAACTGAACATTTCCTTTTTTCAATTCTGTGAGTGACACCATCGATAATACATTTTAATTCTTCGAGTCGCAGTGCCGTTGTATTTTCTCAATTGAATTCGGTCGATAAATGGGCTCATTAATATCGGTACTAGTTTACAGAAGAGAAATCATCCGAGTAGTTTTAAATCGTTTTGTTTTTAATCTTTTAATGCGCGATGTGCCGTTAAAAGTATTTGTGACGTTGTACCGTAGCGCTCAAATTGGCTCCAGATTTCCTGCATTCTGATTGGCCGAAAGTTTACTTACATGACGACACAATGGTTGGCATGTGCGCACTGGATGTGCTCTCTTTGAAATAAACAAATCAGGAATCTAATACATGATTGTATACGTCATCAGAATAATCCAAGCTTCGGAATATGCACTTGTTTCTTTCTAAAGGTTAGGAAATCGAGTAATTTCATCAATTTTTTTTAAAAATTGCAGTCGCTGTGCTTCCCGCCATGGATTGTTGTTCTGTAAGCAAGTAAGTTACTTGCCTTGATGGAATTTAATGGGATAACATTCTCAACAATTTCTGGTAAAAATGCTGGTAACCGTGTGTGTATGGGTGGCCACTTTTTGCCTAATTAAGATAATCTAATGCACAAAATCGGAATTTCAATGTGATGAAGAATACCTTATCATCAGTGCTGCGCAAATGTTAATTTTATTCAAACGGATAAGTATCTGTGAGCAGTACGGGACTTGTCGAATGGATATCGTTTCTAATTTAGTGTTTTTTTAAAATAAATACACTGTAGATAGTAGTCATACCTATGTATAAAAATAGAAGACAAAGCAAAACATAAACATGACATTGCGATATTCAAAACTAAATCTGAAAAAAACCTAACCAAACACAAAGTATGTACATGTACATGTAGGCTATGTATGCAGAAAACTTTCCCACGAAGAGACTGTCAAAGATATTTATAATCTAGTCTTACTCTTTAGATGAAAGGGCTGACCCCATTAAAGGAGTAACAATATTTTTAATGAAAGTGTGCAAAAGATTTTCCTCTTGAACAAAGTTTCATGAGCTCATTCATTGACATGTACTTGTACTACAAATTACAGTCTATACAGTACTTCAGATGTTAATCTTACCTTTCATTATTAATACAAATATATTATCATTTCAAAAGATTATTACTGTTAGAGCAAAAACACAATACAGGACTCAATAAAACAAGCAAAAAGAAACAAGTTGAAACGTTCAGTTGAATAAATATTTATTCTATTCGATTGCAGGTTATTATAGTCAAATCGACTTAAGGATTGCAATCGATTTAGTAAATGNGAAAAGCTTGATCATTTACCATATAAGTGCTGGTGTGTACTGCAAGGTTCTGGAATCATCAAATTAATAATAAATTTGGCCCAGTCCTGGTAAAGTAACAAGCACTGTACACAGACAGATGTATATGGGACTACACGAACTTATGGCATAAAAATACGTCCCGATTTCTATGATGTTAAATAATATATTTGGCATATATATAAGGCAATTGAAGAGCAATACTTTTAATGGAACATTTTTTATCTTATATTCTTCCACAGTTGCATAATACAATGATAACGCTCACAAATTATTTTTCACCTCTTCCCAGAACTCAACCTTCTCTTTAAGTCGAGTTTTCACGAGCATGTCCAATCTTCAATCATGTCAATACACAGTTCTAAATATACATACTAAAACACGATTTGTGTTAGTCGCTATAATATTCACACCTGCCTACTAACATCGCGTCAAATCAAGACTCTCCGGACAGCTGCTTGGTCAAAAGGACGTTTGATATTAGTGACCCCTTCCCGGAGTGAAGTAAATTTGGATGAAATTTGTAAATGAATTGGTTCCCTGGCATGTCAAAAAATTGACGAGGTAACTGTCAGATTAGTCTCTGAGAACAGACCTTCATTTGACACTAATTGTTGTAAGAAATGTATTGTGTCTTGAGTGAAGCCTATCACAGCTTCATAATGGCTGTGTATTAAAGCTAATTTACATGGCCTATTAGCTAGAACACCAGTCTATAACGCCTACTCAGTGATCGTACATGTGTATTTTTATTACCGTTTACAAAATATGTAATTATAATTATAATGATATTACGTACCTGTACATAATTATATCGCATATCACATTATGATATAACGACTCTATACGCTTCCAAAGGCTTTTCAATATTATCAAACCGGCTTTAGCTCCGGCCATAGACAAATCATGAAATTAAAGTCCGGGACCAAGTCAAACAATGGAAAAATTGATGGGAGTTTGCGATTGATAGACTACCATCGCAATGGATATAGTAGTGGAATGTAGATTCCCTCAGGTCAATTTCATATTTCATCTAAATGCCCGGTATGTATGCAAGCACTGGACAATGGTCAGCCCCTCCGCATATCTTGAATATATTTCAAATCATATGACAAGTAATGGGACTCATATTTTACTGTTCTACATGGCCATAAATATATTCTATCCGACAATGCTAAAGAGCTCCGTTATTGAGTAACAAAATGAATAAAGTACAACCATTGTGATCACGAACAGGAAACTACTACTTCGATTGAAAACAACAACAACAACAACGACAAAACAAAGTAAATGACCAAACCCCTCCCCCAACAAACAAAGAGAAATAGAGAGAGAGAGAGAGAGAGAGAAATTATACACGCGATTTTAGCAGCCGAAAATAAGAACAAGGAAACCGAATAAAGCCTAAACAGTTAAAGATATTTAAAGAACAATTCAAAAATTATAAGGATGATTTTTCAATTTTATGCCGCCATGACCTATAAAGTCTAAATAATGAAATATCGAAAAGCAGAGTGGTTATATTAAATTGAATGTGTTAAACAGCTTTGACAAAAGAAGCCTGTGACATTGTTAAATAATAAATGTGGAATGGTTTCAAAGAGGAAAATAGGCTGACCGCAATAGAAAGAAAGAGTCATTAATGTCCATTACTCCAGCACATCTGGAAGTAAGTAAGTTTTGGACAGTTTAGAAAAACGAAGAGATGTCTTTATCCGAATCAAATTAAGATAAATGTAACATGTATACAAAGAGAGCATCAGCGAGTTCAATGAATCTCTTCTCCTTGAAAAATCGGCGTAAATGGTCGGCTTATGTGTGTATATGTGTGTGTGCGTGTGCGTGTGTGTGTGGGGGGGGGAGGGGGTGCCTCTCCTCTTTTGAAATTCTAACATAATGTTCTGCATCTAAAGACGAGTTTTTAATTGCAAATCATGAACCCCTATCATGCCGACAACTATTATCATGTCATACTTCCCTTAGATTAGATTAATCAACTGTTAATCCTCAGGCTAATCCTAAGATTTAACAGATCATATGAGCTCGGACTTCCCGTGTTCTTGAATATGTGTAGGATAACGTGACTATAGGGTAACGGACGAAGGATTGAGAGGGCACTGGTGCCATTAGGAGGCATCGTTCTTATGAGGGACGAATGAAAGTGAACATAGCGACCGAGTGGGTGGAGGCCGGGTGTTGTATCATCATCTGTTCACGGCGCCCAATCTTCTCTGCTATTATATCTCTCTATTTATAACCTTTCACGCCACTAGGCAAGATAAAAGAACGGCGAGAACAAGAAATGGATTGTCTATTAAATAAAGTCGCTATAAATTTCATGAAATCATGATCGGAATTTATTATCTGCATACAAATAATGATGTATCATTTCTAGTAAGTTTCAGGACACTCTCCACGAATTATTACATGTGCATATATACAAGAAATAGACATGAGAGATTGGAGTACATTGCAGAAATGAACATGAATTGATGAAAATTATCAATTACGAGCTCTTCTAGTAAATTTGTACAAGTATTACAAACTACCCAGGCAGGCTCTCATTAACGATGAAGAGCACTAGCCTTGTGTGTGTGAGAGAGAGAGAGAGAGAGCTTTGTGTTCACAATTCTTCACATTGACATTCGCACTGGGACGTGAAGACGAGCCTCGATGGAGAGACGGTATGACGTCAAACTAGAACCGCGGAGACTGAAGGGTATTTGCCGAAGACTTGTGATGTGATCGTCTGAATACCCTCTGTTCTTACCAGGGTAATCTCAGNACCATGTGGACAAAAAGAAAGATAATATAAAAAAGATGATTTAAAGTCAATTGCATAGTTATGGTATGGGGAGGGGGCCAAAAATAAAGGAAAAAGAAAGAAAGGAGAAATTGACCGGGAGATGGGAATATATGAATAAACAAGAAATAGCTGACCTGTGCTATGCCACTAGGTTGACTTTTGACCTAACTGTGAAGTCAATTCCTATTTGATCATACGCATCTAAATGACCAACATCACTTTTACAGTAAGTTACCGTATGTTCACCAAATGTATATTTTAAAGAACAATCAAACAAATTTAGCAGAGAATTATTTTAATAAAGCAACGAAATCGTGAAACCATTTCCCATGCTTCAAAAGAATTTAGTTTACTTTCAATATCAACAATAAATTGAGTTACATTTTCTTCTAGAATATAGAGTTACTAAAACTTCCATGTTAAAAAATCTTCATTCAGCACAATCAAAACGGTTAGTCTATGTAAGATACTAATCTCTGTTTTAACTAGGACGGTTTTTGTTTCGCCTGACGATCGAGTTATGATGTCAGTAGTGATGGTTTTTTGGTTGAATTTTTAGTCTGCCGAGTGGGGGCGTAGTAATTCAGCTGCACATGAATTTTTTATATGGGGAAAGTTATCTTTCTGATATGCATTCAATATTTAGAATTTCAGATAGGCCCAATGTTGTGAGTATAATTTGAACAAACGATGTTGATAATTAATAATTAGCCATCAGTTTGAGTTAGTTTGAGTTGGGTGTTAGTTTTAAACCATTTATAGTTTTCAGATAATTTGATGTATAAAATTTGTTATGAAAGTGATTTATACGCACAGTAACTTTGTATGATGTACATGTATTAGACGTGCGTTTAAATAGTACGATATCTGTGTGTAGTGTAACTAGCGTACTGTTATGGGGATAGTCTGTTGTACAGACTGTGTTGTGTTATTTTTAATATCATTTATATATTAGAGGCAGTTGTATAAAGTGACAGGATGAAGATAAATTCTGGTAACTGTAGACATTTATATAAAGAGGAATTTAGGGTAATTTGTGTAGAGCAAAAGGGTTATTGTTTATTATAGACACAAATACTGTAGTGAACAAAGGAAATAGAACATACATGTAGACTCTATATTTAGTGAGCATTGATATTTCATTTTGGAACAGTATGATATGTAATTTAAGTAAACATGCATTGATCATACAACTAATATGGTGAAAGATTATTTGTAAACACAATTGAAAATCAACATATTATTTATGATTGTTTATAATTCTGATTAAAATTTCAGGTTGAACCGCCTTTTGTGAATGGTATCGCTACATGCTCGAGATTGTCACTATTTATTGAAGTGATGTCAGTCCGATTGGTTGATTATACGCTACAGTCTATATACAACATAATTCATAATGGGTAAGTATTTGTCAAAAATATAGTTACAATTCATATAAAAGTATGCAAAATCAACATCACAATCGTGATAGAATATATACTGTCAACAGCATTTTCACAAGATAGTAAGATTTGCACAATTCCACATTTTACTTCAAAAGGGAACCAAGAGAGAAAAAAAGGGGAAAAAATGTTACTAATTGATTTTAGTACTCCTATAATCACCCTACAATATCAAAGGGTACAGTCACAGCACTTTAATAGCCATGCAATGCAAAAGTATAGCAAAAATGGCTTTGCAACTTTATTCCTACCTGTGTGGGGTTGCCCATGCACTGACATATATCCATTGTATTTGTTCATTACAGTGTACGTCTCATACATTAGAAAGTATATTTGAATCATATTAAACATTGGAAGCTAAGTAAGTACTTCTTGACATTTAGCATGGAGCATGATCTAGAATCTCTATCATTTTTAGTACAATAATCGGATAAATTACAATCTTTGATTTGAATAGCAATTTGGTCTTGTCACCTTGTTTATGTAGGGTAACCTATTTCAATCTATTATCAGAAATATCCTGAACAAAACTAATTAAATGTTAAAATATATTTTCTTCAAAATACATGAGTCCACAAATGACCCAAATTTGATATATAAAATTA
The DNA here is from genome assembly GCA_003118195.1 of Hemicentrotus pulcherrimus. Taxonomy (NCBI): domain Eukaryota; kingdom Metazoa; phylum Echinodermata; class Echinoidea; order Camarodonta; family Strongylocentrotidae; genus Hemicentrotus; species Hemicentrotus pulcherrimus. Next base: position 14,964 of record BEXV01002234.1, read on the forward strand.
GTACATATATTGTGATTCATTTACTTCCATCTTCGTATAAAAACAATATTAAACCCTTTTTGTAAAAATATATGCAGTAATACATGCAATCATACAATTTCAATTTGCAAATATAATACATGTGAAAAGTTACATAAAAAATCATTTCAAACAGTATCAAAGAGATGAGTCAAGTCGAAAAAATAAAAAAGGGAAATTAAAATAAGTGTTCCCTCAAGGTCTAGATATCATTTGTTTTTTCAACTTATTCAGTTACTGAAATACATGTATAAAAACATAAATATAACTAGATGGAACTTATGCCTCCGTCATAGAGCTATTTTACAAACCAAAACAGGAGCAATTTATAAAATTCAAGTTTTATTGTAATCCATTGAACAGGTTTTCGTGGTTACTAGATATTTTTCATATACATGTACGCCCCTTTAATCGTTCACCGCATGACCCTAAAATCTAATCATTTCATTGGCTCTGCCAGATCAATATATACATGTCCTGGGTTTGAAAGTAATCCATTTGTCAGTTCTAATGATAATGGGTTCACAAGTTTTTTTTGCATGACCTCTGTCCTTTCACCCCAAAATCATATCAGTTCATTGGCTCTGCAAGATATACATACATTATCTGTCTATTGGTTCTAATGTTAATGCGATCACAAGCTATGTTTGCATACACAACGAGTCCCATGACCGTTGACCTCATGACCCCAAAATCCAATCAGTTAATTGGCTCAGCAAGATACATGTAGGCTCCTTACACTTCTTGAATTTGATGGTAATTCATTGATCTGTTCTAATGATAATGTGATCACAAATTATTTTGCATACATAATGAGCCATGTGACCCCAAAATCTTATCAGTTCATGGGCTCTGCAAGATACATACATGTCCCAAGTTTGGCGGGAATCCATCAATCGGTTCTTGAGATAATTGCGATCATGAGAACGGGACGTACAGACAACCCAAAACGTAATGCCTCCGGCTACTTCGTTGCAGAGGCATAAAAAGATAGAATACAATTTCCCTTGACTTCTTTATCCTTACTTACAAGACTAACAAAATTGAAAAACTTGATAAAAAGTTTGAATTCATGCCCTTGTGTTGGGCACACAACAATCCACACAGAGTTACTCAGAGATCCTCCCACTGTCCCATACAAAATGATGCGCCTTTCGAGACCTTTCAACTCAATACCATATCAGGGTTTGGAATCACTTTGACCTCTGACCTGACCTCTTGCGGGTGAATGCGCCTCGAAGCATCTTCTCCAGGTTGCCGACAGGAAACTCTAAGGTTAGGGTTACCAGTAAGGCCAGGACATGAGCCAGGAATAGGAACGATGCAAACATGTACACCTGTGTGGGCACGAGCAGGATATAACAGAGAAAGTATGCTTTATGTACCATAAGGCCTAAAAATAAACAAAAAATGTTGTATTGCCCTCTGCGACCGACTCAAAAATCTCAAAAACTTTGGTCCGCTTTTTAGAAAAAAAGTGTATTAAATCAATCAAAACTGAATTAAAAAAAACACCCAAAAAGGGACTAAAAAAAAAAAAAAAGTGAACGACCGACTCATGTCTTGGCACCTAAAGGGCAATACAACATCATTTTTTTTTATAGTCTTAATATCTATAATGGTAAATGAAAATGGTATTTTGTATTATCAGAGCACCATGTAAATCTAGATTGTTATCATTACCATTATAATTTCACGTTTGGTGCAAGTGTTGGTCTTTATTTTCTTGCTTAATCAAGATCTTACATCACACATGACATGAACATGAAAAGAAAAAAGGTTTCTAAGAGTGTACAGTTTCATCAAATTCATTCCACTCAATTCAGATTTCTGAGATAAAACTAATGAAAATACAAAGCCTAACAGTAGTTAGTTATTTCCTGTTGTTTGTATCGATCATTTGTGTAAACTAGCAAAAGCTGAATCTTACATCGTAGAAAATTAACTTAGTCTGTGCTTCAAATAAGTAACTTTTTAAGTTTTATTGAAAAACAAGAAAATACATAAAGACAAAACAAAAAAAACATAGGACATATTGCAACAAACCCTACATGGTGCTGAACCTAAAATATAAGCTCATCAAAATAACTGCCAAACTTGTCAGTTTTAAGGCAATATTATACTCAGTCAATTTTCCCTTTTTCTTCACAAAAAAAATATCCACAGAAGTTGAAATGAACAAGGCAAAATTTGGCAAAGTCAAAAAGGAATTTCAAGTCAAAATTTTGAAAAAATATGCCTCCATTTTGTACCCTCAATTGAAGTTAGAAAGCCCTGTCCATGCATACTTTCTCAAATCACTCATACTTACCACTAAGTCTCTACACTCTTAGGGTTAACCCGTTAACTCCTGAATTCCTTCATCCCCATAGACTTTATACATCTATTAAGTTCATGTAGACAATAAATTAACAAATTATTATTATTCAAAAAGAATTTTGTATTCAGCACTTACATAGTTAATCATAGACCAATGAAAAGGCACAGCCTGAGCATAGCTATAGACATATATGACAACAGGATGAAAGAGGTATGTTGAGTAAGTCAGCCGACTTAAAGGGACCCAGAAAGACCAGCTCAAGAAGTCATTGATGAAGCCTGCATAATAAACAAAAATAATATCATAATAATTACTCTTATACAAAAAAAAAATTATAACTATTTTTTGCAAATTTCGCAAACCACTCCGCGATCACGAGCTATTTTTGCATACATAATGAGCACTGTGAACTTTGACCTAGGATCTCGCGACCCCAAAATCTAATCAGTTCATTGGCTCTGCAAGATACATACATGACCCGAGTTTGGCGGGAATCCATCAATCGGTTCTTGAGATAATTGCGATCATGAGAACGGGGCGTACAGACAACCCAAAACGTAATGCCTCCGGCTACTTCGTTGCAGAGGCATAAAAAGATAGAATACAATTTCACTTGACTTCTTTATCCTTACTTACAAGACTAACAAAATTGAAAAACTTGATAAAAAGTTTGAATTCATGCCCTTGTGTTGGGCACACAACAATCCACACAGAGTTACTCAGAGATCCTCCCACTGTCCCATACAAAATGATGCGCCTTTCGAGACCTTTCAACTCAATACCATATCAGGGTTTGGAATCACTTTGACCTCTGACCTGACCTCTTGCGGGTGAATGCGCCTCGAAGCATCTTCTCCAGGTTGCCGACAGGGAACTCTAAGATTAGGGTTACCAGTAAGGCCAGGACATGAGCCAGGAATAGGAACGATGAAAACATGTACACCTGTGTGGGCACGAGCAGGATATAACAGAGATAGTATGCTTTATGTACCATAAGGCCTAAAAACAAAAAAAATGTTGTATTGCCCTTTGCGAACGACTCAAAAATCTCAAAAACTTTGGTCGGCTTTTTAGAAAAAAAGTGTATTAAATCAATCAAAACTGAATTAAAAAAAACACCCAAAAAGGGACTAAAAAAAAAAAAAAGTGAACGACCGACTCATGTCTTGGCACCTAAAGGGCAATACAACATCATTTTTTTTTATAGTCTTAATATCTATAATGGTAAATGAAAATGGTATTTTGTATTATTAGAGCACCATGTAAATCTAGATTGTTATCATTACCATTATGATTTCACGTTTGGTGCAAGTGTTGGTCTTTATTTTCCTGCTTAATCAAGATCTTACATCACACATGACATGAACATGAAAAGAAAAAGTGTTTCTAAGAGTGTACAGTTTCATCAAATTCATTCCACTCAATTCAGATTTCTGAGATAAAACTAATGAAAATACAAAGCCTAACAGTAGTATAAGATCTTGTTAGAATAGTCTTATTGTTAGTTATTTCCTGTTGTTTGTATCGATCATTTGTGTAAACCAGCAAAAGCTTAATCTTACATCTTAGAAAAATTAACTTAGTCTGTGCTTCAAATAAGTAACTTTTTAAGTTTTATTGAAAAACAAGAAAATACATAAAGACAAAACAAAAAAAACATAGGACATATTGCAACAAACCCTACATGATGCTGAACCTAAAATATAAGCTCATCAAAATAACTGCCAAACTTGTCAGTTTTAAGGCAATATTATACTCAGTCAATTTTCCCTTTTTCTTCACAAAAAAAAATATCCACAGAAGTTGAAATGAACAAGGCAAAATTTGGCAAAGTCAAAAAGGAATTTCAAGTCAAAATTTTGAAAAAATATGCCTCCATTTTGTACCCTCAATTGAAGTTAGAAAGCCCTGTCCATGCATACTTTCTCAAATCACTCATACTTTCCACTAAGTCTCTACACTCTTAGGGTTAACCCGTTAACTCCTGAATTCCTTCATCCCCATAGACTTTATACATCTATTAAGTTCCTGTAGACAATAAATTAACAAATTATTATTATTCAAAAAGAATTTTGAAACCAGCACTTACATAGTTAATCATAGACCAATGAAAAGGCACAGCCTGAGCATAGCTATAGACATATATGACAACAGGATGAAAGAGGTATGTTGAGTAGGTCAGCCGACTTAAAGGGACCCAGAAAGACCAGCTCAAGAAGTCATTGATGAAGCCTGCATAATAAACAAAAATAATATCATAATAATTACTCTTATACAAAAAAAAAATTATAACTATTTTTTGCAAATTTCGCAAACCACTCCGCGATCACGAGCTATTTTTGCATACATAATGAGCACTGTGACCTTTGACCTTGGATCTCGCGACCCCAAAATCTAATCAGTTCATTGGCTCTGCAAGATACATACATGTATATGACTCAAGTTTGATGGGAATCCATCAATTGGTTCTTGAGATAACACGATGACGAGAACGGGACGTATGTACGTACGGACGGACAGACAACCCGAAAAACATAATGCCTCCGGTTACTTTGTAGCGGAGGCATAAATATAGCCTTTTAACCTACAGAAGACGAAACACTGGGGGCTTTATCACTAAAAGTTGAAGGTGTTGCGATTATACCACGATACACGTCCATAAAAAAATTTGAATGTGGCAGTTAGGGCGCACACAAGAATATGACGTGGCGGCGTAACGCTGATGAAGAAAACTAAGTCAATGATTTTTAGTAGAACAGAGAATAAGCCTAGAATATTTTTGCAACTCGATGGACATATCATTGAGCAGGTCGGTAATTACATATACATCTACTAGGGACAAAATATCACAGATGATGCCAGATGTGAACAAGAAATGAAAATAAAAATAGAAATTGCTTGGAATACATTTCTGGCAATGAAAAACTTATCTACAAATAGAAAGGTGAAATTTGCACTTAGGTTTAGACTAGTAAACTGTTATAAATGGTCTGCCCTATTGTACGGAGCAGAAACATGGACAATAAGCACGGCCATTGAAAATAGAATAACATCTTTTGAAATGTGAATTTACAGAAGAATGATGAAAATATCCTGGAAACGAATGAAAACCGACAGGGCGAAAACAAATTGCACTGGTAGGATTAGTCGAGGAGATAAAATCAAATACTTTGGTCATGTTAAAAGGCACCAAAGCCTCTTAAAGGGTGTGTTGGAGGGAAGAGTGGAAGAAACTAGACCGAGAGGGAAACCCAGAATCAACTGGGAAGAGAATGTCAAGAACTGGAGTGGACTAAAATTACAAGATTGCACCAGAAGGGCACAAGATAAAGTGAAATGGAGAGAAGTTGCAATCAACCTCCGAACCGGGAGAAGATACTAAGATAGATAGAGATAGACTTTGTAGCGGAGGCATGAAAATACTTCATTCCATTCTAAACTTTCATTGAACAGCACAATATCTTGCTGAGTAGACTATCAATAGGGCGCGCAGGGAAACCAAGTCTGACTTGGTATCTGTGCGAGCCCTATACGTAGGGTTTTATGTTATCCTTTATTTTCTTTGTAACCCTTAACCATTTACCAAAGGAATGCCAGGTAAAGTTTTTTGACGTTGATTTTGCCAACTATACACAAATTATTTTTTCAGGCGACTGGTAAGCTTTAAAGCTGAAATATGGATTTATGGCAGGTCTAAACTGGGTCAAAGGTAATCTGTAAAGCCACAAAGGCTTCTATTCCAATGATAAGCTAAACTTGACTCTTGGTTTAAAGCCCCACTGTCCTATTTGTAGCTACTTGCTCCCTCTATATAGAAAACTTCCCCAATCGGTGCCTGCTTGTCCCCCATGATCCTCTTTTTCTTATGTTAGTTGAGAGCAGAGTTAATGAGATAGCCATCCATCGGTGACCTCGCTGTGTGGTCTAATCCCTTCTGGCACAGTAGTGTTGACGGTCTTTAAGCAAAGTCTAAGATGTGTTTGACATAGAGACAACTTCCTCCCTTTATCAGACTTAACTTCAGACCAAAGAGTTCACTCACCCCCGTAACCATAGTGACATGCAAACACCACCCAGCAGAGTGCAATAGCCCATGTAAAGGTAGAGAAGGCGTTATAAGCTATGCTGGCAGCCATGGTTGGTGTAGATGCCCCTCTGTTAACATCGTATAGACCATAGATTACCGCCATCCCGAGACCCCCTGCGATGGCCCATCCTGCAGCAGCAAATAACTGGTTCGGAGAATGAAATAAATTAAAGATGATGATAATAATAATCATTAAGATGCTGATGCAGAGCTGTCAACCTTGCACGACCCCCAAAAAAGGAAGCATGATGGCAAAAAAGGGAATTCATTAAAACGAAACTTCCAATGCAGAAATGTCCATTCCTCATGCTGTTTTTCTTTCCATATTAGAACCCATAGTTTATTTACAAGTAGGTATGTTGTTATGTTCGTATTATCGGCATTTCATTCTTTTTGAGAATATTTTTCTCATCAACTATGTTTTAACAATAGTTCTTTGTTCTTTGTTGACGGACTGTATTTAAAGACGTATTTTATGAGGAAAAAACATACTATCGTAATTTGGAGAGAAAAACGGAGCAATTCTGGGAAAAACAGTATGGTTGGCATCTCTGATAATGATCATAATACCAATACTACTATAACTACTACTATAAATAATTAGTATTTGTAAACCAGCAGCCCCACATAAGTAATGCCCCTAAGATGAGTGTTTTCAAAAAAATGTTAGCGCCATAGCAGAGATTTGAACCTTCTGATCTACATTCCAGTGACCTCCTCCACTAAACCACATCATCTCTGCAAGTCATAGGGCAGTTTATATGACTGGTTAACCCAAACCCTGATTTGCTGCTGATTAGGCTTTATCTCCTTTTACAAGGTTTACACTACCGGTAGCCCTTAATGCCTTATGTAAATATTCATATTCAGGGCCGCAGTCTGAAAGAATTTACACCTCCTATCGATTGAAACTGCTATTAGCAATACATTCCGCAAATGAATCATTGGCCGATTTGATGGTGTGAGGTAACCTCGTAACATAGGAGCATACAGATTGTCTAACCTCCCAACTGAAAGGTTCCCATATTCATTATCAGTGATCCAACATATGCTTTTGGCTTTTGGTTCGTCAAAGATACAGGATAAGGCCTAGGATAGCGATTGAATTGAAAGTTGGATTTAGGTTTAGGGTCAAGTAAAGACTTAGGTCGAAGGATATAGTTAGAAAATCCACTATTGTATGAAATTGACTGCAAAGGAATATTTACTAATTATTACATCCCTTCATCTTCAACAGAATGAAAGTCTTCCATCCAAGAAGTTAATAATAATGATAATAATAATTCTGCTTTTATATAGCGCTTACCACATCTATGTCTCTAAGCGCTTTACAGATATACTATTACCCCGGTCATTGGATTCAATACTTGACCGCACACACTGTGTTTGGGTGTAATCCATTAATTTGTTCTTGAGATAACGCGATCACGAGCCATTTTTGCATATATAATGAGCCCTATGACCTTTGGCCTTTGATCTCATGAACTCAAAATCTGATCAGTTCATTGGCCCTGTGAAAGACATACATGACTTGAGTTTGGCGGGAATCAATCAATCGGTTCTTGAGATAACGCGATCACGAGAATGGGACGTACGTACGGACGGATGGACGTACGGTCGGCCAACTCAAAAACATAATGCCTCCGTCTACTTTGTAGCGGAGGCATAAAAATACCGGCCGCCATCTTGAAAAATAACACTGATTGTCCGTAAAAATGTATTGAGCGGCCATTTAGAAAAAAAAGGATAAAAAAAGGGTCTCCTCCTTCCTATATTAAAAAAAAAACAGGACGCTAAACATGCTTTTTTATTTATTTTGATGTTCAAAACTGTTTGACCAACAATGACAGTCACATCCTACCGGGCGCCCATTTAACACCTGGGCTCATGGAGAGTAGCAAATGATGCTTAATATCTTGCCAAGCATATTATTTCTGTGTCGGGATTCGAACCCTCGCCCTTTGCATTTCCAGTCAAGCGCCTTAAACCACTTGACCACGACACTCAAGTTGTTATTGTTGCAATACTCACTGGAGACAATTTGATCCGTCTCCTCCGACTCTCAATCTCACAAATGAAGTGTCCCATCGCCATGCCAACAAGGTATGGCGGGATGCGGCAGTATGGTTTCACATATACCATTTTCTGAAAATCAAGGTTGTTGCTTAAGCCAGTTCCAGAGTCACGGACAAAAAATCTGGAGAAGAAAAAAACCCAGAGGAAACAGTGATAGACCTTTCACCTCTGTTGATACTGCAATATTGATGATGCGCATTGGTACACCATTTTCTTTGCGATCTATTCATATCAGCGAGAAAACAATGTGATAATACTGAACATTGTGGCATTCCCCCTTTTGCCATGAGAAAACCTCTCATACTATTTCAATTGCTGCCAAACTAAAAGTCACACACACAAAAAAAAAATTATCTTCCCTTCAAACTCCTATGAACCAAACATAGAACAAGGAAATCAAAACAATGCTGCCAATTTAGAGAGTGAAACTGCTCATGATTAATTGCTGCAAAGATTTTTTTTAATATTTATTTTTTCTCTCACAGAAACCCATTTCCTTTGAACGGTCAAGGATACCCTTCAACAATGGTAAATCAAAAAGACTGTATTCAACAGCAATCTATTTCTCCAAAGACTGATCCTACAAAAGCCCATTTCACTGGATATATCACCTTCAAAAATATACTGGTAAAAAAAAACCCTTTCAAAATAAATTTAATTACAACAAAAAAATCAAAACACACACATTAAAATGATTTCATGAAGAAGTGGTCAAAATCAATTCAACATGTAGCATTTTCTTTTAACCAATGCTTCATGAACATCTTACCCGGCGATGGATAGAAAGAAGCCTGGAAGAAAATCATTCTGATAGACAAGAACTGAGGTTGTAATGAAGCTAGCTGCACAGACTACAGCCAGAGCAATCATACCAAGTACAGGAAACCTAAAGGACACGTTAACAAAATATTATATAGAAAAATCAAGTTCAGAAAAATCAAACAAAATAATACAGTTGCACAGTGATATCTTTTTTGGCACACATCTTAAACCTAATGTACATGTAGATCAAGAATGAAATGAATTAAGTTTGGTATGAAAATAAACAGTGTCTTCAAAATGTTAAAAGCTAAAATGAAGTCTTGCAGGTATTGCTTGAAAGAGTGTGTGAGTCAAAAATACACAATGCTCTTTGAATAGAAAAGTGCAACTGGGAACAAGCCCTACTCCTATTGCATTCAATGCTCTGGAATTGCTCTGGACCACTGGAATTTCACGATCGTGAGATATAAACATGAATACACGTGCGCACTAGATTCATTAGCTTCATAAACAAAGTGAAACCGAGTCATTGTTCCAAAGCATGACCGACAGTAAAGTCTCTGTTTTTGTTCAGTGAATTTGTTTCTAATTATGTACATTATTTCTTAATAATGTGATTTCTTTTGATTTTCCAATTAAAACACAAATTAAACAAAAAATTATATCTTTCAAAAAAAAAATAAAATAATAATTAAAAGTTTTTAATTTTAATTTTTAATTTGTTTAACCAAAAACCGTCTGGTTATGAACGGAATTGGAGATATCTGTGAGTGTGACATTACAACACTTCTATTTAGTAAAGTGGTTCGTAACTTACGAACAGCTTAATGAAACACATCCATTCACTAAAATTATCAGATATCTAGGTTGCAGATTTTAATTCATTGTCAAAACTGTTATAACATGAACCATTACAGCTATAAATCTACAAAGACTATCAAAGGGAAATAAGGAAGGCTTTATTTGCAGGTTCTCTTTCTACGAGGGTAATTATCTTTACTCGTAAAAGGAAACCCTAAACTTGATACAGACTACAGTAGAGGAAAGCAGAAAATCAGAGAAGAAGGCTTGTAAAGGCTTTAATGAAAAGGTTTAATTTGTTTGACTTAAGAGGGTCTATTTTATTAAGAGGACTTACAATATTAGGCTCTCCGTAATATATTTTAAGTAATGCCCCAAGGGAGAAGGCACTTTATAAAGAAGAAAACATAAATCAACAATATTTTTGTACATGACAAACAGGAGAGTTATATATCCACGCTTACGCCACAATCTACTGACCAAACTGCCATTTAGTGATGTGATCTCATCTGTCAAGCATTCTTAACTTTCTTTTTATTGGTCCGATTTATTTCAAACTATTGTCATTCTTTTTTTTTTACTTTCATACAAATGAACTTATCACAATGGTTGGATTGCTCTTTATATGTGAAACAATGCTCTTCACAGACATGTGGTCTTGATCTAAAGCAAGTTTACAGTACAGTGGTGGTCCCCATCTTCTGTGGAAGAGGGAGGGGGGGGGGACAATGCTGAAAATCAAAGACACACAACATAGCTCTCAGGCTTACCAGAAAAGTTTTCAGTATAAAAAATCTCTGAAAGACACACATTGTCCTTTTTTTTTTCTTTAATGTACTTAGTGTATGCCAGATAGTGTTTTGCTAGGGATGACTGGGAGGGGGTGCACCCATCAACCTGAATATGCCAATGCTGTACAACTGCATTTGGTATTTTAAAGGATAATTCAGTTCTGTTTTCAGACTGCAAATGCCTTTAAAGTGCATGGTTATTGCTCTTATTCTTATCTATGACATTATAGTGCCCTTTTAAAATCTAAAATTGGTATGAAAGTAATTTTAGACCCCAAAATATGTGAAATTTAGCCAATACGATCATACTAATTCAGCTCCACTTTAAAAAAAAACATGGTGAACGTTAATTAATTATTTAATTAAAACTAACAATACATGAGCCGGCTAATTGTGGGTAATATAAGCAGCACAAAAAATGCCAACAAAAAAGCCAATATCGGCATTGGTTTGTTCAAATTTTTAAAAAATATCTGATATTTGTGGTGGAACACAAGAATTAGAAATCGTTATATTTCAGCCGTCTCTGAACCGATTTTGATCAAACTAAGATGATTTTGTCATTCAAATATTATGATCTTTCAAATTTGACACTTGGTTTTTCATTATCTCACAAAAAAAATATTTTGTGTAGCGTCCTCTGAAACAGAACTCAACTATCCCTTTAAACAGCTTACTTACCAGAACAAAGGAATAATGAAGAGTGGACTAATGATGAAAAACTGCATGTCATTGGCTAGGTACCATCCCCAGGATACACACTAAAGATAACAAGATCAGTAAAATATATAATAAAAGAGTTATAAAAATGGGACTTATAATCATTTCCCTTATAATATACACATTTCTGTTATTCTATGACATATGCCCTTGCAAAAAAAAAATAATTAAAAAATGAATCTGCAGTCAGTTTCCTACACTTACCAGTATCCTGGATGTAACCCTGGACCTTACACCATACCTTATCCTCACCCTGACCCTGGACCATACCCGTTCCTAACCCTAACCCTAATCCTGGACCTAACACCATACCCAATCCTAACCCTGGACCCAACACCATACCCAATCCTAACCCTGGACCCAACACCATACCCATTCCTAACCCTAACCCTAATCCTGGAACCAACACCATACCCAATCCTAACCCTGACCTTGGACCCAACACCATACCCAATCCTAACCCTGGACCCAACACCATGCCCAATCCTAACCCTAACCCTGGACCCAACAGCATACCCAATCCTAACCCTATACATGTAACTACCCTAAAACCAATCTGCAACCCCTCAAACCTACCACTATAACTATGACAAGTGTGCGCTTGTAAAAATGGTGCCTGGCTGGAATGCTCCCCAGGGAGTGGAGAATGTGCATACATTGTGTGTGAGTAAGCCTGCATCCTATGACCGGGGTAATGATATATATATATATACACTGGTATCTGTAACACGCTTTGGGAGGTCCATCGGTCCTGAAAAGCGCTACATAAGAACAAGCTATTATTATTAATTTCAATATCTCATGTCTTACATCTTTCTGACCTCCTTGCACAAAGTTATTGATGTATAGAAGATTGGACCACCAAGTACTCTTGCAAAATCCGATGGTCCGGTCCAACCTGAACCAGAGGGGACCCTGGTTGAGGTTTGGTAGCAGGAATGTTAACACGATGATTAGGAGAGCAAGGGTTGGTGTTAACCTGTTTAATCAAATGAGAGACATTGTATACTATTACCAGGTAAAGGGATCCGGTAACTTTGTCTTAGATCCTTTACAAAAATCATTGAATTAGCTCACCCTGCAATGATAATTATAAACCATTAGGTCAGCCAAGAACCCCATGACTTTAACAAGCCGATTGCCTGTCCGATTATCAAGATATTTATGATTGAAAGTCGAAATCAAATTTTGCGTTTGCCAAACGGTTTTCATTACACTACAGTCTATTGGGAAAAACGAGTATGGTAAAACTGGTCACTCAAAGGTTTTTACTTTTGTAATACTTTTGAGGCAGTTCTTGATCATTTTGAAGCGCAATTTTTTTAGGGCTTCAATATAACACCATATCACAGACACTGAACATACATAGGGCTGTGCATCTCAGATTTAACATTGTTAAATGATCACTTTAAGGCTTGTTGAGACAAAACCATATATATCTTTGATATAATAATTAAAGCCCAGAGCAAATATTGATGGAGGCAATGTCAGATCATGGTACACATGAGCAAAACCTAAACAGTGTATGGTTTACAACTACCATGTGTTTTGCCCCCAAATATTGAGGACAGATAGATATTGCTGAAATCATCTATACTTACAAGGCATGAGATATCACACCATCAACACTTGCTGTTACATCAAATCATCAAACACAATGAACCTTAAAGGAAAGGTGGAGTTCTGGGATTTTCACTGTGCTGAAGAATATCATAGAAATAAAAGCGTTCCGTGAAAAGGATGGATCTTCAAGCGCCCTCATAATAGGAACATGAAAAGTAACCTCTAAAGGCTGCGGACCACACATTCATATTGGTGTGGTCCCAAATTCACATTTCTGTGTATAGCGCATGTGATTTGGAGCAGGTCGACCTGGCTAATTTCTTATTACGATGATTATACACCTTTCAGTATACATCAGAACATACATGTATGTGCTACATGATCAACCTTTCCCAATGCAATTGCATGACCTGGGCCCTGTTTCATAAAACTTGTAATCAACAACAAATGCTAATTTCTATGACAAATTTGCTCATAGGCAATCAAATTCCACACTTTTAGTAGCTTATAACAGTTATTGTATTAAATTGTTTATGACACTTATTTTTTATGAAACAGGGCCCGAAACTCCACTTTATATGATGTATGTAGAATGTACCTGATGTATCGATGGAGATAGTACCAGAGCCATGGTATCTTGCCTCCTGTTTCTTTCATTTTCTTCAAGGTGTGATAAGCCAGTAGCATCCCACTGAAGGAGAACAATCATGTTCCATATTTATGATCAACAATTCAAGATGTATGTTCACAAGTTCTCATAAATCTATCCGATCTCAGGAAAGCATGAAGAATGACGAGACAGAGACCAAACTCTGATGTCACATGTTTGTATAGTCCTACGTTCTTTAATGTGTCTAATGCTCTTCATCGTTTGAGATTTTTAGAATGATTTAGGGTAACATGCCCCGTATTCGGTCAATTACCACTACTCAACTTCATCTTTAAAGACCATATCCGCACTGAAAAATGGATTCGATGAATTATATTTCAACGGAAAGCTTATAAGCCATAGATTACAATAATATTGATTATATGTCATGTCAGTGTCTGTCAGAGGAGTATCAGCTCTCTGAAAACTCAAAACCTAAAGCTTTGAAAATCAGAAGTTCTTGACCTAAAAACTTGCTATCGACTTGATGACATCATCTTATGTGGAGTACAGATATACAAAAGACATTGCATTTATTAAGCATGGCTTATCGCCTTGGCTATATAGACGAGCAGATGGGGTCCACATGTTATGTCGTCACTGTATCTTCCCTAAATTTAACCCCTGTTGACCCGTAATTTAGAGGGGTGCAGAAAAAAGGTTTTAATATGCTTTTGTGCAATAATGAAAGGGTAGATACTTGTTATTTCTTTATATTTATATTCTCCATTCATTTAGTTTTCCATTTATATCAAGTTGTATTTTCATCGGATAGGGTCTTTCAAATAGCTAATGGACTCTTGAAATAACAATCAATGACAACTCTTTGAGAACATAGTGGTTATACAGTAGGCATGAAATTGGATTTCTTACCTCAGAAAGAAGAAGGTATCTACTGCTAAAAATGCATTGCTGATAGCTTGGAATGCAAAGTTATCCAACCACCTTACAATGGCTGATGCAAGATTCTCTGTATAGAAAAGAAAAAGATTGTGACAGTTTTTACCCTTTTGGCGCATCACAAACTTAATTGTCATTGTGATGAACACTTGCAAAGGTTTGGAGGTCTTTATGACGTACTGCGCACTGCTGTTATGAAGAAACAGAAATTCAACCAATTCAAGTTTGGGGATTTGGGCTTATAGATACCATAACTAATGTTGTAT
>BEXV01002234.1:53826-66359 GCA_003118195.1 Hemicentrotus pulcherrimus
CCCCCCCCCCCACTTTGGAAGTCGCTCCGCCGCCTCTGCTAGCTAGTATTGTAATAATAGTTTATTTAGGAAAATGGACATTTAATACTGTTTAGCTGTTCGATAACATCACTCAGTTTGATTTGATTCGAAATATAAGTCATAAATAAAACAGTTTAAAGGCTGTATGAGTCTCGAACGAACCATCGCCACTATATCCTGGTGCCATGAACACCGTTAAACCATGCTCCAAATTAAGTAATACGTTTTGTATGCCCTATAAAGACCCGGGGTTGGATTATTTAGGAGAACGGAAGATTGATATTGTTAAGTTGTTTCATATCATCACTCAGTTTGATTCAATTCGAGATATATCTCATTGATAAAATAGTATAAAGACTGTATGACTCTCGAACGAATCATCGCCACTAATCTTGGTGCCAACACCGTTAAACCATGCTCCAAATTTGTACATTTTGTGTGTCTAAGACCCAGGGTTGGATTATTTATGAGAGCTGAAGATTATGATATATTGTTAAGTTGATTCACTTCAATCAGTTTGATTTGATTCGAAATATATATCATTAATAAAACAGTTTAAAGGCTGTATGAGTCTCGAACAAACCATGCATCGCCACTAATCGTGCAGTGCCAACACCGCCATGCTCCAAATTTAGTAATACGTTTTGTATGCCCAATAAAGACCCGGGATATTATTTAGGAGAGCGGAAGATTGATCTTGTTAAGTTGTTTCATAACATCACTCACGTTTGATTTGATTCGAGATATATATCTCATTAATAAAACAGTATAAAGGCTGTAAGTCTCGAACGAACCATCGCCACTAATCTTGGTGCCAACACCATTAAACCATGCTCCAAATAGTTTTGTATATGCCCTAAAGACCCGGGGTTGGATTATTTAGGAGAACCGAAGATTGATATTGTTACGATGTTTCATAACATCAGTCAGTTTGATTTAATTCGAGATGTATCTCATTGATAAGATAGTATAAAGACTGTATGACTCTCGAACAAATCATCGCCACTAATCTTGGTGCCAACACCATTAAACCATGCTCCAAATTTAGTAATACGTTTTGTATGCCCTATATATAAAGACCGGGGTTGGAGTATTTAGGAGAACGGAAGATTGATATTGTTAAGTTGTGTCATAATTAACATCACTCAGTTTGATTTGACATTCGTCACTCGGTCGCGCGTTCACCTGGGGACGCATATTTTTTTTACGCAACTGTTTAGCCATTTTCGTGAAAAAAAGTCAAAGAAGTGCTCTGGTGAAAGAGTCTAAGTCGACAATCATCAGCAGCAATGAAGTACTTGTGCAAGCACGTACGAAGATGATGAAAGGAAAAACAGAGAAATATGGAGAAGGAAAAACAAAGGAAAGACAAGAGGGTAGATCGAATAAATAACAAAGAAATATAGAGAACATGATAGATAAAAAGAAAAGCAGAGAAATACATAACTAAGAAGGAAAGGCCACGATACTTAGATTTAAGAAAAACCAAGAAATACAAAACGAAAGATCGACGGAAGAGGATAGGTTAAATAAATGAGAAACAAAGATATATATAACGTAAGATCGAGAAGATGATAGATTGAAAGAATACATAATTAAAGAGGAAGAGAAGATTAAGGATTGAAGGAAAAAACAAGTATATGACGAAAGAGAAAATGATAGATTGAAAGGTAACTATAGATAAAAGGAAAAAACAGGGAAAAACATGACGAAAGAGAAGATGACAGATTGAAAGGTAACGATAGATAAAAGGAAAAAAAAGGGAAATACATGACGAAAGAGAAAATGATAGATTGAAAGGTAACGATAGATAAAAGGAAAAAACAGGGAAATACATGACGAAAGAGAAAATGATAAAATTGAAAGGTATCGATAGATAAAAGGAAAAACAGGGAAATGACGTAGAAGATGATATATTGAAGGAAAAACAAGGAAATACATAACAAAAGAAAAGATGATAGATTGAAAGAGAAACAAAGAAATATACCTAGCATAAGCATGTTATCTATTTCTCTGTTTCTCTTTCAATCCATCATCTTCTCATTTGTTATGTATTTCATTGTTTTTTCTTCATCTTCTCTTACGTCATGTATTTCCCCGTTTTTTCTCTTTTCTATCATCTTCTCTTATGTTATGTATTTCTTTGTTTCTCTTTCAATCTATCATTTTCTCTTATGTTATGTATTTCTTTGTTTCTCTTTCAATCTATCATCTTCTCTTGTGTTATGTATTTCTTTGTTTCTCTTTCAATCTATCATCTTCTCTTGTGTTACGTATTTCTTTGTTTCTCTTTCAATCTATACCATTTTCTCTTTCGTCATGTATTTAATTGTTAGTCCTTCAATCTTTCTCTTCCGTGATGCATTTCTTTTTTATCTATTGGTCTATCCTCTCCCAGTCTTTAATTATGTATTCTTTCAATCTATCATCTTCTCGATCTTTCGTTATATATTTCTTTGTTTCTCACTGAATTAATCTATCCTCTTCCGTCAACCTTTCGTTATGTATTTTTTTGTTTTTTCTTAAATCTAACCTTTTCTCCTTTGTTATGTATTTCCTTGTTTATCCTTTTATCTACCATCTTCTCTTATGTTGTGTATTTCTTTGTTATTCCCACTATCCTCCTGTATGTCCTAACTAGGGCCCCAACATCTACAAAGTACAAATAGATCTAGATTCAATAGTTATCAGCCGCCGACACATTATAGTACTACGTGATTATGCGTGTGTATGTACAGCTCAGCGCAGCTCAAGGAATCCAAAAATACCGCGAATGAGAACAGTATTTTTGACTGAAATGGCTAAACAGTTGTGTAAAAAAAATATGCGCCACCCGGGGTATCTAGACTCATCTCAGCTGCTTATAGCCGGAGTCACGAGGCCTTGTCAAAAGGCTACGGAGCAAGGAGACCCTCTTCATGGCTTTCATGTTCTCTAGCTCTCGGTCTCGTTACTCTCAGTCTTTGTCTCCCCTCCCACTCCCTCTCCCTTTCTCTCCCTATCTCTCTCCCATCCTCCCCTTTCTCTTCCTTTTCTCACTCTCCTTCTTTCTTTCTCTCTCTCTCTCTATCTCTATTTCTTGGATATGACTTCCTAAATAGAATGGTGACATTTGAATGCATTTTTAAATAATGTTATTATAAAAGTTTAATTTAAAAAAAAAAACTAAATCAGATTTAATTGTGCAAAATCCTGTTTGACTTTTTAACAATTCCCAAGATAATGCACATTATATCAAATATTACAATGGCAACCTTTTAACCATGTTTTTGTGCGAAAATTATCTTATCTTTATGGAATATTCTTTATGTACCTTTTATCAAATTGGCCCAAATACAAACTGTTCTGCATTTTACCTACAATGTATAATTTCTTTAAATCATTGTAGCATCTACTTGATTTTATAATTCCTGGATTTGGTTTCTGTTGTTGTCACTGTTTCTGTTATTGAAGAAAACGCCATAAGAACGCCATACCCATCTGGCTATGCATTTTCCAATCAAACATTTAATTATTTTGAATATCAAAAATGTATTACTATTCATATATTGTATAAGCTCAATATATAATTTATTGCAAATATGTTAATACAGTCAAACCTGTCTATAGCGACCGCCGAAGGGAAACACAAAAAGTGGCCTTTGTAGACAGGTGGTCTTTGTACACAGGTTCCTTTAGTACATGATTCAATGAGAAACCATTTTCAAGGGAAACAAAAAATGTGGCCTTTGTAGACAGGTGGTCACTAAAGCAGGTTTGACTGTACAATTCAGATTTCTGTATATGTACCAAGCAATTTCCCAATGTCTTTGAAGCACTTATATTTATGTCATATGTACCAAAGAATTGCAATTTTATTTCACCATGCATAATGTTCTACGTGTAATTTCACTTTGCCATTGATGTGCTGTACTTTGTAAAAGAAACTGCAATTCGGCTCTCGGGCCGCAAAAGTTTTTTAATGAAATAAACCATTTAAATAAATAAAAAATAAATAAATTACCCGAGGCCCCTACATGAATGTTTAAAAATCCTTCAGAGCATTCAAACAATTTCAAAAATCCAGTGACAGAAGTTTTATAGTTTTTTTTATTGGTTGGATTTATGGTTTTGGTATAATGCACATACGGTATTACATTGATCCAAGCTCAATTGAATTTGGGCTTTTAGTATAAATTAGCAGTGCTTGGCTATTTGAATAAATTGCCCGCAGACCCTGCATTTCAATGAGGAGAGGGGCTAAACTACAGTCTTATATATATATATATACATGTATATATATATATATCTATCAAAAACACAATTTCCCAAGAAATAAGACCTGTTTTCATATTGAAAATACATGACTTGTTAGAATTACTTATGACAAGTGGATAAGAAATACAAAAATTAAACTAGATGGAACTTTGACTGCACGCAGTCGAAAATGATGCCTCCGTCATAGAGCAATTTAACAAATCAAAACAGAAGAAATTTTTCAAATTCAAGTTCATTTGTAATCCATTAACAGGTTTTCAGAATATCGTGATAACAAGCAATTTCTCATATACATATATAGCCCTTTGATCTTTGACCTCATGATCCTAAAATCTACTAAGTTCATTGGCTCTGCAAGATGTCCAGTGTTAAACAGTAATCCATCTGTCAGTTCTAATGATAATGCATTCACAAGCTATTTTGCACACATAATGAGCCAATGACCTTTGACCTCATGACCCAAGAATCTACTCAGTTCATTGGCTCTGCAAGATACATACCTGATATAAGTTTGGCAGGAATCCATCAATCGGTTCTTGAGATAGCGCGATCATTAGCTGTTTTTGCATACATAATGAGCCCTGTGACCTTTGACCTTGTGACCCCAAACTCTAATCAGTTCATTGGCTCTGCAAGATATATACATGACCAAAGTTTAGCAGGAATCCATCAATCGATTTTCAGATAACTCGATCACGAGAACGGGACGTACGGACGTACGGACATATGTACGGACGGACGGACAACCCGAAAACATAATGCCTCCGGCTACTTCGTAACGGAGGCATAAAAAATAGGTAGAAAATATCACAATAGGTGAGCTCATGTAGTACGTTGCATATGCCTTGACTGGACAAGGGTCTGTAACATCTTCTCCATGTTTCCAACTGGAAACTCCACCAAGACACACATGGCCAAAGCACAGGAATGCGCCAGGAGCACAAAGGCTGCAAACAGGTGAATCTGTGGTCAATAAAAAAAAAGGAATCAAGATATTATTATGTAGAGGTGTCATGGTCTAGTGGATACATCACCAGACTGTAGATCACATGGTTCACAGGTCCATCCCCGCCGTGGGACTAATGTCCTTTGGCAAGACATTAATCTACATTTGCAACTCTCCACCCAGGTGTTAAATGTGTTCCAGCGGTAGGATGTGAATGTTAATATTGTTGGATTGGCCTGGCTGGATTACTCTCCGGAGAGCGACCATGTGAACTATCATTTGCGGATTAGCAATTAAATCCGGGGGTAATAATATTTACAAAGTTAAGCGCTTAAGCTATGGTCACAACTCAGAGCCGACCAACCGATTTGTAGCCTGCTCTGTCGCCACAGGAATTTAGGCATCGCCCAAAGATTTTGGAGAAGTCGAGCTGGGCGAAATCCTGGAGCTCCTCCGGATGGCGTCCCGGCAGTGACTGACTGCTGATTCACCGATTCCCGAGCGGTCTCCTACCAGCCACCGGCTGATTATAAAGAAATTGCCCGGCAGCCGGCCGGTGATCGGCGGGGCACCAAAATACGAACGCTAGATTAAGTGACTCTCACACTCTGCCGTGTAGGCCTACCGTGTGCCACCGTGCGCGAAAATGTCTGCGGACGGTGGAGAATGGCGAGGGCACATGGTGGTTCGTTATCAAAGCGGGCAACACGTTAATAGGGCGTTTGCGCTTATTTACACCCAGTGGGACCCGGCGAAAGTTTTGGGCATGTTCAAAAATTTGGCCGGCTGGCACCGGCCGCAAGTAAGTGGCAAGAGGACGGTGTTGAACGGTATGAGGACGGTTTGAATACGTTATGAAAGTGGTCACACTATATGAACACTTTTACAACACGCTCATAACCCGTTACAAAACGCTGATGAACGGGCAAAAAAATTAGGGTATTTATGGCAGTCGTGTCATGACGTCAACAGTCCGGGGACTCGCTCACAGCGGTGAGGGGACGCTAAGTGACTGGTAGGTGGCTGCTACAAACCCGGTGCACACATTCGAGACCCGGTATGGGCCCGGTATGGAAACGGCCAAAATTTTCAACAAAAGTCAATCTGGGCGTTGAAGACGGTAGAAGTACGTTCAACATCCGGTATATCCGCCCGGTGAGAACAGTCAGAAGATGGCAACGAAACAGTGAAAAGATTTTTTAAAAAATTTGCGGCCTGCGACAAGTTCGCTCAAAACCCAACGTTCTGGGCTCTCTTGTTTTTTAATAGCCCGGCAGGTGGACGGTAGGCCTACACGGCAGAGTGTGAGAGCTCCATTACGTTGGTGCCCGGGCGATTGCCGCCTGGGCATCGACCTAATCAAGCGTTCGCCATCCAGGGATTTAGGTAAAAAATCAAAGCCGCTTGGTCAAAGGCTGCCGGCCTTTCTTGAACTCGCCGCCCAGTGACCGACTGATCTTCCAGCAGCAACCACTCGGCAGCCTATGACCTAGCGGCTTCAATTTTTTACCTAAATCACTTGACGGCGAATGCTCGATAAGGTCGGTGCCCGGGAGGCAACCGCGCCCGGGTTCCCTTGGTATTTTGGGCGGCTAGTGAAAAGTAAGCAAACGCTGCCGATTTTTAACTCCGCGCTAAAACTTCAGCGGGGACCGAGCAATGCCCTAAAAACAAGCGGTGACCAGGCGGCCGCCACTCGAAATAGGCTACAATATCGCCGCCCTGCTGCCAAGCAGGCTACTTTTTGGGGTTGTGACCGTAGTAAAAATTAGCGCTATAAAAATGTTACTATCATTATTACCGTCAGATTTGCTGTACCTTTTGATCTTTGGCTCAACAACTCTAGGACAAAGCCCTACATTTTAAAGTGATTGCACTTGAGTTGACTGCTTGAAAAACATCTGGGCCTCGACATTGCATAAAATTGGCTGTTGAGTGATGTCGCTATGGTAGTTAATATTGATAGCAAATTTACCATCAGTCGTAAGTTTTATGCAACGGGCCCCAGAGCATCATTTCATGAAACTGTCATATAGTGCAAGTTCACTAACATCCCAATGAAATACGTGTTAAACTCAATTCAAGCATTCCAATATGTTGTCAGCGTAATTATACTTATGAGGTTTCGTGAAACGCTGCCCTGAAACGTATCCTAATCTTTCAATTTCAGTACCCCATTCTAAATAGAAATCCTGGGGGTGTTTCATAAAGCTGTTCGTAAAGTTACGCATGACTTTACCAACGAATTGTATATGAAGTGCCAGATAGCATGCCCAAAGTTTTTTCTGATATTTTCAACAACCTCAATTAATTTATGGCAAAAAATATACTGTACATTAAAAGTGTCACGCGTAACGTTACAAACAGATTTATGAAACCCCCACCCCCTGTACAGATTACTTCTTATGTCAATGTCATGTTTGCACAATTTCAAGCTGTGCTGCACAAGACTTCTGAAATAGGGTTAGTTTGATGTTGCAAAGTCTTTGCAATTACATTAAAACATACTATTATTACGAGACCAACCAGTCCAAATAATTCACCCCTTGCTAAAAAGCATTTAATTGAGTCTTTGTTAAAATTGTGCAAGAAGTGACTGTAAATGTCATAAAAACGAACATGTGTTTTTTTATTCTAGCAAACACAATTCCCGCCCCCCCCCCTCCCCCCTCTGAAGCCTAATTTTAACCCCCAAAATAAATGGATAATTCAAAAGAAGCCTAGTTAGCTTCTTGTTGAGTCCAGCTACTACCTGCTCATGCAGCTGTATTCCGAGGTCTGGGAATTTGAGGATGGTATTTTCAGAAAAAAGATAACAAAAATCTTGAGATTGCGAAAAGTAGAGGCCTACCACAGTCTGTGAATTTGAGGATGGTATTTACACAAAATCAACAAAAAAATCTTGAATTTGCTAATTAGAGTGGAGACTTACCAATGTTATAACTGACCAATGAATAGGAACAGCTAAGCTGAAGCTATACAGGTTCTGTATGACGGGGTGTATAAGGTAGGTTGAATATGTCAATCGACTGAGGGGCACCCAGAAATTCCAGGACAAAATGTCATTGACCACTCCTGGAAAGAGTAAAAGGGCAATGGCATCAAATAATATCATTAAACACACACAGGAGATGCCTCTCTCAACTTAAAGGAAACCAAAACCTTTATACTATGTTAATTTTATTGCAAAGTTTAAGATATTAAAAAAATATCAGTGAAAATTTGAACAAAATCGGGCAAGGAATAAGGAAGTTTGAGGTTTTTGAAATGACTAGTCACTAGAGGGCGGTATTCAATTTGATGACATCATCTTTGAACAACTCTCCATGCCTTTTGTACATCAAATTTCATGTTTTTCCTTCTTTTTTTTGTGATTGAGATAATCTACTCCCCTGAAGGCAAGATATAGAATGCAAAATGATATTCTACTTCACATGTTATGAAATCGGATCAAGAACACAAATAATTTCGATAAAAACAAAAAAATTGTGAAATTTTATGTACAAAACGCACGGAGAGTTGTTCACAGATGATGTCATCAAATTGAATACAGCCCTCTAGTGACTTGTCATTTCAAAAACCTGTAACTTCCTTATTCCTTGCCCGATTTTGTTCAAATTTTCACTGATATTTTTTTAATATCTTAAACTTTACACTAAAAGTAACTTAGTATGAAGGTTTTGGTTTCCTTTAACATTTATAGCATAGCCAGCTTTGCAAAGGTTTTAACTAATAACCTGTCTTAAGTTTGATTTGTTATGACAATTCATGCTGTTTTAATAACAGAAAATATAACATCAATTTCAGAATAACACCCCTGACATATAAGAAACTGATGCTTTAATGTATAGATCACTTTTGGAAACGCCCCCCCCCCCCCCCCCCCGAAATGAAATAGAAGCTCTTATCACCAATCATGTGAAAGAATATTGTTTTGACTAATACGTGATGATGCAAATTTTGCAGGGAAACTGCCTTCTAATTGATGTATTTGGTAAATTAGTATATACATCCAGTCTGAATAGATATAATAATTTATCGCCTAGTCCCATATACATGTAGATCGTTCCGTGTACAGTGCTTGTAACTTTACCAAGACTGCGCCAAATTTCTTATCTTTTTGATGATTCTAGAACATTGCAGTACACACCAATACTTATATGCTAGATGATCAACCTTTTTTGATCGATTCCACAACGTTTATTTCACAATGCAATCGCATGACCAGAACTGGTCTTTATCTTTAAGTTCATTGTTTGCTGATCACCAGCAGCAGGGGTAGATCCCGCAATTTTCCAAACGATTACGTGAAATTTCTTTATCTTTACAGTTCCTACGAACATTATTTTAGACATGTCCTTATATTTCTTCCCATGGAATTATTTTCCAATGGATATTGCACCATCCCTCCCATTACAGCTCTAAATGGTGGGGTCATGGCCATTCTCTTGGTCAGCCAATGAGAAGGGCTTCAACTCTGGTCCTTAGACAAAGAATTTATGATAAAGTTAAAATATCATCACAATAGGTCCACAAGAAAACGTCTCTCCAAGAAACAGTGCGGCAAAAATGTCTTTTCCGTCTGCTGCAGTAAAGTTGTGGAAACAGCTGCCTACTATTGTGAAGACTGCTCCTTCCATTGACCAATTCAAGAAACTTCTCAAGTCCTGTTTATTTTGTTACAGAGGAAAATGGATTGAATTGACTGACCCTGTCTTTTTTAAATGAAATGTTATTGCTTAAGTGAACCCAAATATATGTTGCATATGTGTGCAAGGAAAACGTGCTACATCAAATAATTTGTAGATATTTATGCCCCACTCAAATATTCTTAGTGGTACAATGGCACCTGGGGGTGTTTCACAAAGATCCTAAGTTGAACTTAACTCTATAAGTTGGACTTAAAAATTATGGAAAGCCATAGCATCTCTGAAAATATTTTGTAAAAGTTATTTACAAAGTCATAAAATGTTGATTGAAATCATTCATATTTTCTATTATCATGGGAGATTTCCTGTTCTTGCTGTGGAATTTATGAAAAGTCTAAAATACTTGTTTTTTCACTTTTGAATGTATTTAAATTTAAGGTTACAAATGGCTCTCCATAATTTTTAAGTCACACTTAAAGTTAAGTTCGACTTAAGATCTTTGTAAAACAACCCCCAGGACAACTGCAGATTTCTAGCTTTTCCACATACCTCCGTATCCATAATGGCAGGCGAATATGACCCAGGAAAGAGCCAGGGCCCAGGTGAAGCGGCTAAATGTAAGGTACATGATATCAGCAGCCCGAGTCAGTGTGGATACACCCCTGTTTGCATCATAGAGACCATAGACCACCACCATGCCAAAGGCGCTAGCAATGGCCCAGCCAGCTGCTACAAATACCTAGGTATGAAATTACATAATTACATAATTACAAAATGTATGTTGTAGATTCATTTTATATCTATCATGGGGATTTGGGGTTGATCAGTCTACAATATTATTAAAATGAACCGCATGTCTACTGCCTGTGTCACAGCCAAGAATACCCAGATAAAAACATAAATATACAAACAACAAGAGTTCTGAGTGGCAAATGAAACATCTGGTTTTTCAAAAATCAAATTGTTAATTCATTTCGTCTTTCTCTGTATTTTTTTTGTTGGAAATACAATAAACTCAAAAAAAGGAAGTCTAAAGTGAGTATGGGGAATGAGAGATCTGAATATGCATAAATTTATGCGCAGTCAAAGATCTGAAGATGAAGTTGAAGATTCTCATCTGTGACACTGGCTCATCTGGAAAAATGAAATTAAAATGCATTTCAAAGTGATTGAAATGTAAATAGTGTCTTGAATGGTAGTGTTTTTGTAAATGTAGATACTTGTGCAGCTATTTTGTTAAGAGTACATTTTGCACACGTGGAAATCACTTAAATTAAAGGCTAAGTTTTTCTTTCATCAAACTAAATTAACAGATTTTGTTGGAACAAGAATATACTCCTTCAAACACATTTTAGAATATTTTGTTGACAGATTTATTCCTATTCAACCACATTCGGTAAAAGACCTGAAGTTTTTGATAGAACCATAACCACTCTGAGCTAATCGCCTTTTGCTCTCGCTCTCTTTATGAGCAAGAGAAGTCTTGTATCATTTTGGTGTACTCACTGGCGACAGTTTAATCTTCTTGTTTCCAATATCATACATGATGTAGCCAAGGGCCATGCCCACAAGGTATGGTGGGATACGACAATATGGTTTGTTGTAGATGACTCCCTGGAAATCTGTTGCAAACATGTATGTAGTAACAGTTGCAATGAACGCCGTACCTCCCGCTCTGATGCTGAACACACAAGGACACAATAAGATTACAGAACGCAATTCAATATGGTGAAAAAAGGCAGCATGAATAACATATACATGTATGAAGAATTCTAGACCCCAGAAAATAAATAAATTCATATTTTCACCTAAGCTAAATGGTAGTAAAAATCATTTGAAGGGCAATCCAACCCTTACAGTAGGTTCAATTTAATATATGAAAGCAGAAAGATAAGAAAAGCATACTGGTGGAAGTTTGAAATACGTCAGACTAATAATATGGGAGTAATGAATGTTTAAAATATGAGATCACTACCTCTATGCAAATGGTTGTGACATAGTCATGGCCATAGCAGCTCTCCTGTTTGATTTATACAAAAATATCATAAATTTATATTTCTGATAACTGTCTTCTCCCTTCGTACACTACTCAAAATATGTTATGGATAGCATATCAATATTCATCTCAACAGGATCAGCCCTCCTGAGTTATAAGTTTTGAAAAATTGACATTTTAGTCATTTTGTGTGTTAAAACAAATGGGAAAGTTGTCCCATACTACATCACTGTAACATTATCGATAAGGCCCAATTTGAAATGCCCATACATATAGTGATTATAATTTCTATTTTCCAGATAAGTTGTCTGTTCAGGTTGGATTTTCCTCTAACATTCCCGCCATTGTCAATTTTTTTTTGTTTTAAAGGCCGAAAAAGAGGGGTGCGGTTATTACACGAGGGCGGTTAATACAACGTTAATTACAGTACTCATACATCAGGGGGTGTTCCATAAAGATCCCAAGTTGAACTTAAATCTAAGTTGGACTTAAACATTTTATAAGATGGGTAGAAGAATCCCTACAATCTGATTGGTCAATTACCATGTAATTATCTTTACTGGATGCATGCGACATCGGCGATCACTACCACCGATATCCTTTCTTTTTTTTATAAATCATTCTCAATTTTTTTTTATAAATCATTCTCAATTTTTTTTTTTTT
>BEXV01002235.1:1952-25013 GCA_003118195.1 Hemicentrotus pulcherrimus
TAAGAGAGAAAAAATGCACATAAATTGTTATGGATCTAAATAAAAATGGTATCTAACAAAGCACATGTAATTCAAACTCATGGATGTAGCTGGTTATTTTTATAAATGTCATATTATTTAATATCCATGTAATATGTTTTATGTTTTGCTTATTTCATTGTAATTTTGTCTGTCACCATACTATATGCAGGACCAATAATTATGTCGCTGATATTGCCACCTCGTATAAATACTTTTTAAATAAATAAATAAATAATGCAATCTGATTCTCAACAAATTATTTCAAAAAATTATATTCATTACCAGACTATGCGAAAAATAATGACAAGTTTTCTAAAATATTTCCCTTAACTTATATTGCCTCACATCTCTCTTTAGTACTACCTGACTTTCCTTCCTTTTCTTTTTCAGGCCTATTTTTTTAATAGCTAAAGAATATTGGTGTCTTTCAAGAATTCAGTGAAATTTGAGAAATAGCATTATCAAAACTGGAGTGAACTGAACTGAAGTCTGCCTGTACTTTAAAAGATACACATAAGAAAGCAAAAGATACAAATTAAGAAAACAAATTGTGTAGCGGATGACGGCTCGATGGTATGTGTGCATGATGGACACATGTCAATCACGATCATACCGATTGGCGGAAAGAATAACACTCATCTTAAGTAAATGGTGATCTGTTTTGTCTCACTAACCGTGAGTACTCTCTTGATTCTTGTCACAAGTGCATGTAGGTTTGCATGAGTGCCCCCTTCCAACCCCTCTTCACCTCCTAGTTCCAGCCCTCTCTATCCACCACATACCTCACTCTCCGATTGTCTGCCCGCGATCGGAAACCATTGGAAAGTGCAAACGCGGGCTTTTGAATTCTAAATTAGCGCGCATTGAGTCCGTAAACGAGCTAACAATGGTCATTACGCAAATAAATGTATTGATGAAGAGATGGAGTGGCCGCGGACAATGGACCCAGACAGACCCAGACGGGTTTTGTGGCAAATCTTCCTTAGCTTTCTAAACAATCTCAATCTGGGGAAGTTTTAGAGCTTAATATGCTTGTGTCAACCGAGTCATCGAGTTTTCCTTTCTGGGAGTTGGCTGGTTGATTGTGTCCGGTGAGGATTAGCCGTGGGGGAGGTAATCTCGATGGGTTAGGCCGGCGCCTGATGCACTTTTGATGCGCACAGTTAGGACCCCCTTCAAGGAAACGTCCATTTACAAATTGGAAGTCAATGTGTTAAAAATGCAAATCGTCTGTAAATAGAGCAAAAGAGGCGTTAACCCATAACCTATAGACGAAATGAGAGTTCAAGACGCATTTGTTATGTATTGCTTCCACCCTTCTCCTCCTTTCCCGCCTTTTCTTTTACCTTTTCCTCCATCTCCTTCTACCTTTGCACGTCGTCGCTACCTTAGATTCCTCTATCTTGTCTTGACCGAAAGTTTAAGAAGAAAACAAATCCTTTAAGTTGTGTTAATGACGTTCTTCTTATAAACTCACTTCTTCCTCTTTTTATGGGTGGGCATGTGTGAGGAGCTAAGGTCAAAGTACGGGCTAAGACAATACGACTACTAATCATCAGGCGTTTTGCTGAAACAAAATTACACGACGACGATCCTCCCACCCTGTTAGTTGTCATTATGTTTAATTTCCCAATACCATTTAAAGAAACATGTATTTTCTTTAATTATTTTCAATTAGAATAAAAACAACACTCAGAAGCAAAGTATGAAGAATGAGAAAGGTTTAAATGCATCTTATCGAATTTCGCGAAGAAAATCTTTAGATAATTCTTTCTCAATGTTCTCAGTCTCCCTTCTGTCAGGATGATATAATGGCTCATCAATAACTGTTCTCAACCTATTGTCCTGGACCTTGACGGGCTGTTGGTGGTCCACTTTTAAACCACTTTCAAGAAAAGAAGCAGAATGGAAAATCCTATTTTGAGTGGCATTTTATGAGACAAGCATGGTAGTTATAATTGGCTAATGAGAGGGGTTAATTAAGCCCCATTGATAAGGAATAGGGGCAAATTACCTCCCCTCCATGCTGCTGACTATAGACTCCAACCCTATGCATTCATTTAATAATTCATTGAATCGATTTCTCGATTTCTCTGTTTCCAATATATACTCCTAAATTGCGGTAAATGTTTATGATTTATTTGTAACGGTTTGTTGGTAACATAAATAAATTGAAATTGGAACTGAATTGAAATTGGAATTGAATTGAAATTGAAAATTTGCTAATTAGATGTACTCCCTAGTAATATGAGCAGCCCTATAGTATCATGCAATTTTGCACATTTCAAATACCTATTTTGTTTAAATGCCCATAACAGAGTTCGGAAAATGATACATATTTTAATCCATGGAACTCGAAAAAGAGCTTTGTTTATTTCATTATGTGTTCAAATCTAAGTATAATATTGTCAGAAGATAACAAAGTTTGCGTGCCTTCCGTCAAACATGCGCCCTGACCTATTTGGGTGACCAATTTGGGTCCAGAAAATTACTATTCATGTTTCGAGTCGGTGTAATGAAAACTGCAAGTTAAACTTGAAATGTTCACATTGTGTTATATTATATCGTCAATATTTTTGTATTATTTTGTTTTGCTGTATTAAAAAAGGGGATTGAACAGTATTCAGCAGAGAGTAATGTAGTAACAATACTACTGCCACTAATCAAATTATAATTTTAAAAAATAATAATATTAATGATGATATTAATAATAATAGTAATAACGATTATAATAATAACAACATTATGATAACAATATGTTGTTGTTCTTCTATACAGCGCGTTTAAGGACTAGGCCCTCTTAATGTGCTTTACAATAATACAATAATGATTGTTAACAATAATTGTATATAATCATTTACAATTAAATAATAATTGTAAAAACTTTCATCGAACAGATGCAGGAGGGACTTTTTAAAAACCCAAAGAGATTTGCATTCATGAATTTTATAAGACGATAAATTATTAATCATAACAATGTTCGGCAAAACGCGTATACAACGATCATAATTTTAGTTGCACTTAATAATGTTCAATTGATGAAAAAGGGTAATTAAGTACTTGCTCGAGATTAAAACGGGGTATCAAAAATGCGGAAATATGTAGCAGAAATTGAATTTGTAGGTGTTTGATTTAATGAAACTGATTTATTCCACAGCATTCGAGTATCTCATTTTATTTTCTCGTATATTGAGATTTGTATTTGCATATTTACATAATAAATATTTTATTATATCGAACTAGATTGAATTGAATTACATCATCATCATCTCTTTCCTTTCCTGTTCCTTTCGTTTACTATCTTTTTCTTAATTCCTTTTAACATCGAAATTATAAGCGGGCTCTTTTCAAGTAAAAAATATTTTAACAGCATTTTCAGTAAGGCTAACACAGACATAACACATACATGTTTAATACCGAAAACATTCAATGGTGAATACTCCCTTACCATGGAAACCTACAGAGAACTTCTAATTGGAATCTTATTTCTAGAATGGCTTCTATACCAAAGTTTGCGCACAACCTACGTCAAAGTTATGTCTTTTCTAGTATCCGTCAGTTGTTTACGTGTTCATATTCCAATAAGGATATACACAATTTGAGCACAACAACTTGATAAGGAAAGTAGTAATGAATAAATGATGAGTATAGGTTGCTTAAGTCTCAAGAAGGCTAGACACGTGGTAATGTGATGTGGAGAACGACTTTGAGATGAGGAGGCTAAGAAATAGAGAGATAAGGGAGAAGGAAAGAGAGGAAGGGGGAGAGAGTGGGGAGGGAGATATTGAGAGCGGTGTAGGGAGGTGGAGAGGAAGGGGAGGAGGGCGAGGGAGAGAGAGAGAGAGAGAGAGAGGGGGGGAGAGAGAGGGGGAAAAGGAAAAAAAAAGTGGGTGGGACAGAAAGAGAGAGTCATTCAATTCAATTCAATAAGGGTTTATTCACATGACATTCTGGCAGCCGAAGCTGAGTGGCAGGTCATTTACAAGGTAAAAACATCATGATGGTTAAAATACAGCATTATACATGTAAATAAAATAAAATTAATGACATATAAAAGGATACATAATAGTAGATACATAAGTAGATACATTCATACGCATAATGGGCAGCATCATTAAACATAAAAAATGAACAAAATGCATGAAGCTTATTTTTGGAATAATATTAATAATCATTTAAGATGAAAACAAAATAGGGAATAGAGCTATTATTAAAACGATTGGTTTTACCAATAAATTAAAAATATTTCTGTACATTCCATAAAATAAAATTAGCAAGTCTTTGAATTAATTTGATTTAATTTGATTTTGATTTGAATTTATTTCCATATTTCACAAATAAATTTGAACAAGTAATGATACAAACAAACAATGCATTCTAAAACGAAATACAATCAAATGAATAAATTGAAGACTTAAGTGCAATACAAAATATTACATATTCAACAGTTTGTTTGTAATTAACATAACGTGATATATGGGGGAACCAAAAAGAAGCAATGCTTGTAAAAATATTTGGTTCCCAGTGGTAATTGTGCCTAATTAATATTAATCAAGAAAAATGTAACAAAAGGAAACGAACAAGGTGTGAACAACAATAACAAAAAGAATAAAAGAAAAAGAAAAAGAAGAAAAAAAAAAAAACGACAAGGTGCCATGCCAACTAACAACTTTTGTAAGAGCACTAAACAAAAATATTTTAAAAATTAAAACGTTCTTACTTACTTATTAGGTTATATAAATTGATGAAACCTTACAAAACAATAATTATTTTGAGTACTTAAGCAATAATGATAATTTTAATTTACGTTTAAATACACGGAGAGAGGGGCTTGTAGTAATTTCGTTTGGAAGATCATTCCAAAATTTTGGACCAGAAGATAAGATTGTTTTTTGGGCAAATAGAGTACGCGTTCGTGGTAAATGAAAGGAACCACTCTGCCGAGTGGGGGTAATTATGAAAGTAATTATTATTCTTAAATATTATCATAAAACTTTCAGGAAGTTCATTACTGGACAATTTATACATGAATATCCCAATATTATACAAATATAAGTCAGTTAGTTTTAATACTCTATTTGAATAAAACAATTCTGTGTGTGGGCATAGAAACCTCTTTTATTTACAATTCTAATAGCTCGCTTTTGGGTATTTGCGTGTATTGGGTTTTAACAATATTTAATGACAATTTAATTACCCATCAAGAACACAATTCATGCTTTTCTATTTTTTTTAGTGGCGAAATCAAAACAAAATTTATTCCTACGTTCTTCCAACGTTGACAAATTGCACAATTCTAGAGCATGATTGTATGTCTCATAATTAAGTCTCAAAATAATTCTACCTGCCCGTTTTTGTATTCGTTCAATATTTTCTGTTTGTTTACGCGTTTAGGTTGAAATGAAAAAGTCGTGCACAATACTCTAATATTGGTCTTATGTATCCAGTATAAACAATAACGAGGTCACTAATAGGTAAATTAAAACGTTTCAAGGTACGTTACATAATAAAATTTCTATTGCACTTCTTTAAAATTTCCTTTACTTGAGTATCCCGTTTTAAAGCACATTGAATATAAACTCCAAGAACTTTGATTACATTTTCTCCATTTAAAAGTGTCTTATCAATATACAACAGTTGGTGAGTTTGATTTTCCATAAAAGAGACCGTCATGGCTATGCATTTAGTTGGGTTTAGTTTCATATTATTGAGTAAAGACCAATTTTCTAATAACAATAATTCCGATAGCAATTTTGATATTTGTGTATAAGTCCTGCTTTCTACTATAGTTAAATCATATACATACTTATAAAAAGGGAGTAAACAATCATGACATGCATCGTTAACCATAATTTAAAAATAATATAGGCCACAATTTGGTACCTTGAGGGACTCCTACATTGTTAATTTTTACTTTTGAAATACGACCTTTATACATTACTACTTGTTGGCGGCATTCTTAAAAATCTACTATTAACGAAATTACACATGGTCGTACATCCAATTCAACAAGTTTACAAGTTTACAAATTAAAATATAAAAAATAATATCATGATCAATCCGGTCAAACGCTTTAGAAAAGTCGATTAAAACCACGGTTGAAATAGTTTTTTGTTTATCTGCATTTTTGTATAAGTTATGAAACATTCCAATTAAATAATGGCAAGTATAGAAAATCCACGAAGATTTCCATACAGAGAGTGCAATTAAGATAGATACGTACAGAATATTATAGAAAGATAGAAAGGTAGAAAGAGAGAGAGAGAGAGAGAGAGAGAGACTGAGAGAGAGAGCTAGAGATGGGGAGAGGGACACGGAGGTAGGAAGGTCTCTAAGCATGTTAAGTCCTCTGCAATCGCTTTTACCTGTTTGCCCAACGAATACTCTCAAGTTCTTCCTCAAACAGAAGATGTCACTTCTTACTGTCGCTTTAAACTGTTGGTTAAATACCTGTTGTCGAACATTCCAGGTCCTTATCTAGATTTTCCTGTTTTGGGGAAGCAAACGCCGTACTCTAACTCTTCAGCTATACACAACAGTGATGGTCTTGAGAATGAGGGGGTAAATAAACAAATAAGGGGATAACTCTCAGGATGAAAACTTCAAGACGACAAGTCAAACTTCGATTGAAAACATTTTCTCAAGTTTTTCTCAATAGCTTCGCCAAACTCTACGTTTTCCGGAATGATTATGGAAACTAATATCGGCTCACACTTACGCTACCTGACAGTTGTCACTCAAAGCTTCTTTCCTATATATATATATACCATGCCGTTGTGCTCCATTTTGTTTTTGTTTACCACAAAAGTTGAAGCATTCTTAAACGAGACTTTTTTAAATCCTAACGTCCTTTTGAGATATCGTTTCAGGTGCTTAATGACAATGATAATGGTGACTAAAATGATAATAATAATAATTATAACGATAATAATAACAACAACAACAATAGTAATAGTAATAATGATAACAAATACAATAATAATTATAACAATTATAATGATGAATATTAAAAAACAATTATAGTGATAATAATAACAACAATGATAATCACATCATAATAACAATATTGATAATAATGAATAGTTCCATTTGTATTGCACTTAAACTACCTTTTTTTTAGAGAGAAAGATAATATTAACGTGAAAGAACAGAAGGAATTAAAAAAGGAGGGGAGAAATTAAGAGAGGAAGACAAGAAATGAGAAGAGAATTAGAGTTTCCATCAAACCTAGGATACAGGAGTGGTAAAACATCTCAGGTAAATATTATGACCTATAAAGTTCGATATAAAAATACTAATATGGGGAAGAAAAACTAGTCTTTAGCTCATAATGCCTCCGATTCTGTATGCAATCTTGGAATATAATGCTTCCCAACTATCATTTTATGAATAATAATAATAATAATAATGGTGGCTTCTTATATAGCGCACAATAATGTCCGTCACATTGTGACGCTCCTGGCGCTGCCCCGATTATTACCCTGGCTTTAGCAAGGCAGCCACTGCGGCGCTCTAGCATTTCAAGGAATTAATTCCTGCCAGGTACCCATTTACATCACCTGGGTTGAGTGAGGCAAATGTAGATCAATGAAGAGTGTATACTACTGGTGAAATCTTTCTGGGGTGGGGGGGGGGGGGGCAGATTTCCCACTTGCCTTTCCGTCAAAATAATAAGCTAGAAGCATTTGAATGGGAAGGGGGAGAGCCGGAGATAGGAGGGGTGAAAGATACAGATAGATAGAGGGACAGAAAGACAGACAGAGACTAAATGGGTGTATACAAGTAAGAAAGAGAGAGCGAAAGAGACAGACAGACATGTCAGACAAAATGGTGTCAGAAAAAATACAAATTTAAATGCATGTCTTAAAATCTGAACGAAAATTGTTTAAGATGGACCGTTGGTTCATTTTCTTGTTCATTTACTTTTATTTTAAATTAAGTACATCTTCGCACCAAATATGTTGAAGCTAGGGGATTTCAAATATCAAATTAAAACAAATATTCTTTCTCCCTTTTCTTCCTCTCATCTCCTCATTTAAAAAAGAAAGAAAAAAAAAAAAAAACATTTTAATCGCTTTACAATACTATTACCCCAGTCATTGGAGATAATAGCTAATCCGCACATGCTAATGCAACCATATCAACGCTCGCATCCTACGGGGTTCCCATCCAAAACTTGTTATTGTTATTGTTTTATTGTTCTTTTGCTGAAATTTGGGTTTTGCGTTGTACTTAGTGTACTGTTTGTTTTAAAAAAAAATGTATTTTGACATTTTGTATTTGAAAATATTTTAACGATCCGGCAACACATTGCCGTGTTGAGATTATAAATATAACCTTTGTATTGAATCAGATATCAAAAATGAAAGACTAACTAAAGACGTATTATTCATGGAGCTGTTTCTTCATCTTTAATTGTTAGCAATTTGTCTAAAAATATAGATTTATTTTTTCTCTCTTCAGAAATGCTTATTATTGATCCACAACTTCCCTTAACGCAGTAACAGTAGGAACAATTAGGGCTCAAGTTTTCTTTTTGTTCCCCCAACAATAACCTTCGAGAAGAATGCAATGAAAAAGAAAGATAAAGCTGTAACAAAATGAGCAAGAAGCTTAGAACGTCAAGAGGGGTTAATTTGCCCCCCTCCCCCACTCCTCAACGATCTGCAAGAACAGTTTTGTAAAACACCCACAGGTGGGTGTGCAGAATTCTGAATGGTGAACGATCGACGCGAGACTGGCCGGCTCCAGCAACAACGGGGTGCCCCAACGATTTCCATGCTGAGAGAACTATACACAACGGGAGCGTGGGTACTTGAAGTCGTCAGCACGGGAGGGGGCTGACTCAAGATGGACTTAGACAGAAAAGGGCACTTCGTTCCAACAGAAAAGGGAGAGCAGCCTAACCTCCCAAGTCTGTACCCAATCCACTCGTACAAATTAAGGTCTTTTGATTGGCATAATGCGATGATTCAAGATTTAGATTTTGTCTGTGAGGCTTTGTTTTTCCTCGATCTGCAATCCGCCGCGCGATGAAACCCTCACAAAATGGTTCTCAAATTAACTCTTATCTGCCACTTCTTTCCGACCCCATCAATCGCCCTCTAATTAAGAAGCACTGCAATTGATTCATGAAACCTCACATTGCTTTTGGGCGAAATTAAAATCATTTATAGAAGCCGTACAGTCTTTAACAGAAAAGCAGACGTTTTCGGTCGAGGTTGTAATTAAAATGGTTTGTTATTTTGTAACGATGGCCAATACAAGTCATGGGTATCTACTTCTTTTTTTGTAGGATGAGAATATCGAGCAAGCGGGATTGAAGAATGCGGATTATATTAAAAATAATAAAAATAATAATAATGATGATAATAATAATAGTAACAATGATTTTGTTTGAAGCCTCATCAGTATCAATACTGTTTTTCCTGAGGGCCCTGCAATATTATTACCCAAGCAATTGCCTGGTACCCATTTACACCTGGGTAGAGAGGGGCAAATGTGGATTAATGTCTTGCCAAAGAACATTAGTGCCTGGCTGGCTGGCTTTGAACCCTCGACTCTCGGATTGAGAGTCAAGAGAATAACACCCCTATACATATACCAAGATACTTAAAAAGATCTTACTAAACATCTCTTACTTTATAATAAAGTTAAAGGAAAAGACCAGTATTGGAAACGCCCCAATTTCAAAAAATGAAATGAAAGCTCTCATTACCAATCATGTGAAAGAATATGGTTTGACTAATACATGATGTTAACAAATTTGCCGGGAAACCGCCTACTAATTTATATATTTAGAAAAATTGGTTCTCTCATGGTCTGTGAGAGATACAGGGTAGTCCCATATACATCTTTCTGTGTATAGTGCTTGTAACTTTACGAAGAATGGGCCAAATTTCTTATCATTTTGATGATTCCAGAACCTTGCAGATGCTTGATGCTAGAAGATCAACCTTTTCTGATTGATTCTACAACGTTTCTTTCACAATGCAATCGCATGACCATAACTGGCCTTTACCTTTAAGATGAGTCATCATGGAAAAATGAAATCCAATGCCATCGTACCAAAGCATGACTTTGGATAGGTTATGAAAAGTTTTGAGAATGCGTGCGCATAATTATGTAAATGATCTTTGGAACAATATAAATGGACTATAAATGAGTTACGCAAAAGTACGTTTATATGATTATTTTTGTCTATCTAGTTTCCTTTTCTGTGTTTTCCCCTCTCGCTCTCTCTCTCTCTCACTCTGATGCGATTGCTTGTTTTACCGTTTCTCCGTTGAAGCTTGTTTTTACAGAACTACTTCGACTTTTTACTATTATCTACTAAGTATAATATTTGGCTGATGATTATGTAATTAATTGACGCTCTTCTTATTTACTCAAAGCCACTTAGAAAACTATTTAGATATTGGTGATTAGTTTCTGTATTGGCTATGATTTTTATGCTGATTGAATATTGCACCTGTTTCCGATCGTTTTGTAAAGCGAGTATTTTCAACTCTTTAATGGCAGGTTGGTCGCAAAATGATATTTACAATTTACATACGGCGGCGGTGGGGTAGGGGATTGTATATTCAAAGAGGACAAAAGAGGAGACTGCTCCGATTCCAATCATTATTATGGTTACATTGGCGAGATATTCCATAGAACTATGGTGATGAGTCAAACATTCAGTATCACATCTATACGCACTGTTATGTATACCATCGTTACATACTCACAAGATTTGTCATTGACAACATTTTCTTTTAAAACGGAAGAAAATATGAAAATTAAGGAGGATAGAATGGATTTAAAATAACCGGACCATTCTTGGACCATATTAATCCCCGGCACTTCCAATAATCAAGCCTCGCTTGTTTCCTATCCCTATTAACCATTAGCAATCGGATTTAAATTAAGATCAGAGGCATCGCTTAATCAACCCTGTCAATTACGATTTCACTCCGCCGTAAAGAATACCACAAATTATAAGCCTCCTAAATTGGGATGCTACTGCTAGCACCAGTCACTAATTGACTTTAAACCCTCCTCCATTGCCATGCCCATGGATGAGTTTGTGTGGGGTTAATGAACTTCGGATCCGGTCCCCTCCCTTTCGTTTCCATCCCTCTCCTAATTTTCCAGTCACCCTACTTTCCTTCTCTGCACGATCCCACTTTTTGGTTCAATCGACTTCTCAATGCATAAAACGCCCTCACAATGTTTTCATTAAGGTAATCAATCGAACAAAGAGAGATAATGATGATACGTCATTAGCGCTCGTTACGTTTTTGAATGGTAGCTAAGTGGGCTATTGACGGGGGGTGTCGGACTGCCACACTGTCCTGGCGACACCATCAACTTGACTCAGTCCAAAGCCTATTATATAAACCAACACTTTACTTTATTCCCCTCCTCTTCTATTCTTCCAGTCATCGAACCAGCTCGAAAGTGCTTCCACCTTCTCTTATTATCATCCAAACAAGACCAAATCAGCCTCAGACAAGTCGCGCAATAGGACCAAGCCTGCCACTCAGGTTATGGACTATTGATAACGGTCTATTCAGATCTACTAATCTACTATTGTCGGACGCACAATAGTAGTCTATTTGCTGAATTGGTGCCCGTCCCCCACGTTCGGAGCTGCGCCGTATGATTGGCACATGCCCGCAAGTTTGACAACTTTTCTTTTTCAAGTATCTTTTTTTTGTTGCTAGCTGAACATACGGTATAGTGGGAGTAGGAAGTGAATGAGATGCTACAAGAAGAGCTACTGGTAATGTTTTGTTTCATTTCAGGGTTCGCTAGTCCTGCCGACAACAACTACTAAGTTTAGGATTGACTTTGAATTTCACCATCGAACAATAATTTATTCTCGCTTGCTTCCAAGGCGTTTATATTCATCAGCAACTCGTTTAACTTGAGATCTTGACATGAAATAACATGTTATCATCGCCTTGATTTGATTATTGTTCCTAAACACTGGACTTGTTCCGTTCATTTTTAATTCAATTTTTATTACTTCGTTGGAGTTACCCCCAAAAATGACGGCGGTCGTTGGTTCTCCTACCCAGCCTAGAGTCCCGGTGGGTTTATCGGTGAGAGTCCCGCAGACCATCTTACCCAGCACTCCCTATCATGGTCCGAGTAACTACTCCATTGACTTTCTTCTCGGACGAAAAGCCCCTGATCTTGGGAAATCCAATCGGGAAGAGATAGCCAGAGACCGCTCACCGGTCCGCCTGGGAAACCGTGGGGAACATGTTGATCAGGATGATGTTAGCTGCAGAAGAGGTCACCATGGGCTTGATGTCTACGACTATGAATCAAAGGGTAAGCTTTGTTTCTTCTTCTGTCTTTCCTTTAAAACCAAAATGGCCATGAAAAATATCCTTGGATAATTAAACGGAGGATTTGATTAGGAGAAAAACATACGGTAAAGCAAGAAGACATATCAACTTTTACCAAATCCTCATGATCTTTCGAAAGGTCGGGATTGCATTGTTGCCATGAGATAGTTCTGTTGTCCTTGTGTATATTTTGCTCTGTGTAATTACTGTGAAACGGTTTATGCGTACAAATATTTCTCACGACTAATTGCATCCATGCAAAGTCAATATGAAGTAATGAATATGATTAAAATGTCCCTTCATTTAACATTCAATATAACATTAAATTCTCTGTTTTATCAGAATTGTAGCTGGAAAAAAAATATTCACCAAATGTGAATTCCCTTCTTGCTGAATGTCCAGCAATCATGAGAAAATTCAAATCAGTAAAGAAATAGAAGATATGACAATTGAACTTCATCACTATCAGACGAAATGTACAAATGTAATTGTTTGTGATATTAGTACGAACTGACTAATTACCATTAATTAGCTACGGCATCATATAGTAAAATCTGGAAACACAATGTGGTTACTAAATGCGGTGACTGTCCTAATTTAAGTTTAATTTCACCCAAACATTATTAACAGCTTTTTATTTACTTCAATTTCCATGAATACAATACATTTCTTAAAATAACTCTTTTATTACACAAAAAAAATCACTGTTTTATTTGAATACATTTTCCAAAGTAATTTCGTTTATCCCGTTTATTAAAGGTGAAATTTACAACGCTTCAAAGTAAACATAAGTACATATACTCATATTTCAGTTGAAATACTAATATTCTTTTTGTGATAGCTAAGCAATGCAAAAATATTCTCCAGTGTATTTTTAAGGTTGTTTATCTATCAGGATAATCATTCAGATAGTATAACACCATTTACCGCACGCTATAAACGAACATACGGTCCTCTCAAGTCTTTTACCGATTTGAGCTAATGCATAAGTGTTGTTAGAATGATTTTATCTGTGATAAATTGCCCTGATACTCGACTGC
Source organism: Hemicentrotus pulcherrimus (assembly GCA_003118195.1). Taxonomy (NCBI): domain Eukaryota; kingdom Metazoa; phylum Echinodermata; class Echinoidea; order Camarodonta; family Strongylocentrotidae; genus Hemicentrotus; species Hemicentrotus pulcherrimus. Next base: position 15,355 of record BEXV01002235.1, read on the forward strand.
TTCAACGAATTAATCAATTAATCATTATTTCAACCCATCCACACTGCATACCAAGGTGGTAAAATAATTATTTACATCCTAAGTGTTTGTGAACGAATCTGAGCGTTGTAATATGCACCGTGTTTGCTTGATTTTTCAACTCATCATGCCTGTACACTTTTCATAGGGAACAGATATTATCTTCAAATATCAGCTAAGCGACAGGAGGCCCACGAAAAAAACACGAAAAAACGTGAACTACCAAAACGGTGCTCACACCATAAAAGCGATGAATAAGAGATAAGTGTCCAATATCTACGTTTCATTTCAAATGAAAAGCAAAACAAACTTTTCCTTCCACTACTTCTTTTCTTTCCTTACTCCGAGGTTTGATCTCCTTTCACGTTTCTTAAATTTGGTACTATTTTAACGTTTCGTCTCTTACTGAATATTAATCAGATTTTATAATACTACTCTTCACATGCAGGGGCCTGATCATGTTCACACTTGTGTTTTAAATTTCATATTGCCTGTCGTATCTACACTTCTTTTGAAACACCTTGCTATTTACCATACATTATAATTCATTTAAGTTATCTACCCGTTTTATTTGGTTACTAAGTAGTTAATGAATCTGAATTGTTTTATGAAAATGTGGAACAACTAAACTACAAATTCAAAATCACTTCATTTGTCTACAGGTGCAGGTATGGATAACAAGACACCAGTAAAATCATCATCATCGGCATCCAGACGACCGCGCTGCATCCCACCACCCCTGGTAACGTCCTCACCTACACCACGCATCCTACCACCGTCAAACATACCTCACATCAACCCAGCACTCATCTCACCCACATCATCTACGCATTCATCATCATCATCATCCCTCGACTCCGAATTCGCCAGCCCGGTCGACGTCGACCGAACCATGATATTGGCCGATGAGGTCAACGCAGCGGACGATGGTTTCGGTGATGCCTCCTCCAGGAAGCTCCGGCGATCTAGGACCACCTTCACCACGTTCCAGCTGCATCAGTTGGAGAGAGCCTTCGACATGACCCAGTATCCAGACGTTTTCATGAGAGAGGAACTGGCCCTTCGATTGGACCTCAGCGAATCACGAGTTCAGGTAAAAATTGTAAAATATATATTTTGATAAATATGTTTTATTGATGGTAAAACTTCAAATATAAAGAACGAAACAGATATGTCACACTGATTCAATAATTATAATGATCATAATCGTGAAAGAAACAAGAAGAAAAACAAAGCAGAAGAAAATATGTCCCCTCCTTCCCACATCATGGAAATAAATTTGAATAAATCCTTCAATATATGATTGGAAATAAAAGGCAAAGATGCCAAATTAGATTTCAAACTTCTACTGCCTAAAAAGAAATTTTAATTCAACTTGATATAAGTTTATGTGAAAATTACATTACCAAAAAGAAAAGGGTGTAGTCGGTAAGTTATTAAATAAGTTATAATGACGGTTGTTTGTAAGCAAGATGTGGGTAAAACGAGATGATCGCAAAGGATTTCGAAATATAATTTCAAGGGCAATTTCAATCCCCTTTACATTATATTCAATATAAACCATATAGGCCTATAAAGGATCACCCTATACTTCGTTTCTGAGAGTCGCATATTCTAATGGTCGTACGAGGCAACACAAAATACATTAAATTAAGTCTTTGCGATCGTTTTAAGAACAGAACAAATTGTAAAACGCTTGCGACCCCAAGGTTATTTTAATATTAATAGAGTTTGAAGGCAACCTGCGATACATCCGTTCGGCACGGTCCTTGTCTGCCTCGTGCCGGTCTCGCCGATATGGCAAGCATTTTATCTGTATTGTTTAACCAAACGGGAAAATAAATACTACTACAACATTGCAGAAGTTTAGCCATGTGCGTTCGTCCCCATGTCAGACAACTTTTTTTTGTAAAGTCATCATGTCATCATATTTGAAAACATGTTTTTGCGCACTTTTGAGCACTAGTTTCTGAAGTACTATAACAGAAAGGATAGCTTATAACATTTCAGAGATTGTCATATTATTTAAATTATTGAACAATGAAGCCATATGCCAGTTAATATAATTTTTTGATTGCCTTACTAATTGACGTTACAGCCCTACAAATTGAGCAAGTGCTTAACCATTTAACCATTTTTGCACCGTCTCGCAAATAAATGACTCATGTTCATCCAAGCGTGAACACATACCGCACACGAATGATATCAAATGATTTGGGATAAAACACTCTTTTATAAGATGTATAATAATGTACTGGTCATAGATGACTTTTAAAATAATAAGCAATTTTTTAGGTGTAAACTTTTTTAAGAACTAGCTATGTATGTAGCTTTGCCAGCACCATGCGGTCTTGCAATAAAGCTGTCTATTCACAAATGAGCCCATTTTATTGTGCAGAGCGTGTCACACGTAATACTATGTCTGATACTATTGTTCTATAATCGTCAGTATTTAATTTTGCCATATCATTACAACTCACTTGAACAACCTTTGTAATAAAAAATCTTTTTATTTTGTGTTGCTATTTTTAGGTTTGGTTCCAGAATCGACGAGCCAAGTGGCGAAAGAAGGAAAAGCTCTTCGACCGCAAGAGTCCTTGTAGTTTTGGCGGCTTTGGTAAACCCTATCCCGTCGAGATGAGTAAGATTCCAGATCCCTTGTTTCATCCGACAGATAGGCCCTGTCACCCTGCATCCTTAATGACATTCTCGAACCGAGGGATGGCAGGAATGCCACTCCCAGGCAACGCCTTCGGCCTTGGATTACCATCTCATCTTCCAACAGCGCCCTCACCCCTTTGGATGGCCAATCCTTACCTGGCAGGAGTTCTGCGTGGTAGCGAGGCTCCCCACTTTGCATTACATCCCACTCCTGACGCTGATATATTTAGCAGCGGACGCAGGGCGATGGACCTTGTTAGCTGGGCGGGCGCAGCAGCGGTTAACGAAGGCGCCAAGCTCTCCCATTCCCTTCCAATCTCCATCCCGAAACTCTACATGTCGCCTGCCGAGAAAGGAAGGAGGATGGAGGAAGAATCAAGGAAAAGGAAAAGTATCGATGCCCTCAGATCCAAAGCCAAGGATAACTTTTTAAGCGACTCCTCCTGCTGTTCTCCTCCGAGTTCACCGCTCTCAGTCGAATAAACTTTCCTGGAAAAAATGGAATAGTACTTTTAACCTAACAGATCAAACTGATACAAAATCAAAGGAGGAAGCCTTTTTTCCCCAAAACTCTGACTTAACTTTGTATTAAACGAAGATATAAATGTCGTCTCCTACGCACTGGTAATTAACAAAATTAATAGACCGATAGATTGGTTTGCATTGAGTAGGACTTGGCCTTCTAATAAGCAATTAACAAGTCGCTTATTTATATATTATTTGTAATATTGTATTTCAAAGGCGCTTGATTTCTTCTTCTTTTATTGTAGGGTTCTTGCGTCCTGTGTATGGATTCGACGAGCATGTACAATATTGGAAACAGAGTTTTGATACAACCCGTCTTTGTCACTTTTTCCCTTAGTGTACATGGTAGTAAAGTATCATACCGAAATACCTATATTCACTTTCCCTTTTTCTATTTTGTGCAATGTAGTAAAATACTAAAGTAACGTTTCAAATAATCATGTTTTATGGTTCAAAATAATGTAGATACCTAGATTGATAGACACGTTGTAATATTAGATACTATTTCGTTTTTGAATTACTTAGTAGTCACATTCGACCGCTGTTTTTTTCTTCCATTCTGATTGTAACACATTGTCGTCAATGTAAATTTAAGCCATAACTTATCAGAACAACGTATTTATTCATCCCTTTATTCATATATCAGGTGTTTAGATTTTTAACATGATTAATGTAAATCATGATATACGAACCGATTTTAAGTAATGCGCAGTACTTTTTGCGATCTACAGTCGCATATTCTCTACCAATTTTGAATAATATAAAAACACAGTATTAGACAACATTTCTCTTGTATCTATATATTTAATCATCGAAACGCTCAATAAAAAGAAAATCAACAATTTTTCACTATTCGGAAATTAAGAATCTAAGTACATAAACAAAAGTATGATGGTATAGGGTAAAACATAGGGAGAAGGATACACATAGGGAGGTACACTGCCTGAAGATGGGCGATATTCTTACTAGCATTTTCAAAATCAAAATGCCATGAAGATTCGGATGTTTGACATTGAAAAGAATTTAATATTCCACCCAACATTCGAACTGCACAATCTTTTGATGGAAATTACTCCGCATGTGTCGGAATATAACAAAATAATGACAGACATCATTCTTATGATTTTTCTGTGTAGCTACATTTTATATTTTTTAGATTCTTTATGTGATTACATTTTACAATCATTTTGTTTCATGTACATTTTACAGCAACTTTGATATGCCTGAAAGGCTATGACGCTATTTAAATAAATGAATATACTTGTATGTGGTTTATGTCTTTGCCAAACTGAGGGTGGTAATAAATGAGCTCAAAGCTACTAAAACATCGTGTGATGCGTGATTATTAATATTATTTTATTATGAGTACTATACAAAAAAAAGGATCAAACAAAAATCAACGAGCTCGTTGAACAGTGACTTGTAACTGGAAAGACGCTGTATAATGTATAGCACAGTTATCTTTGTTATTTGAATCTCATAAGTAATTTCCACAAAGTAATTGGATATTCAGCATTAATGGATATTATAATAGAATGAGAAAATGAAGGAGATAGCATCAGAAAAGAATAACAAGAGGAACACAAAAGATGGCAGAGACAGAGAGTGAGAAAGAGAAACGAGGGAAAGGCGCGGGAGAGGGAAGGAAGGGGATATAAAGTGAGTGAGAGAGAAAAAAATGTGAGAGAGAGTGAGAGAGGGAGAGAAAGAAAGTGTATGTGAGAGATAGAGAGAGAGAGAGAGAAAGAAAGAAAGTGAGAGAGAGAGAGAGAGAGAGAGAGAAAGAGAGAGAGAAGGAGGAAGGAGGGATGCATGACGAATGAAGTGATGGATATATTATAGTAAAAGAAAATTAATATTATAAAGGAGATACAGTAGGATCAGAATAGAATAACAAGAGGGACAAATAAAAGATGGGGAGAGAGAGACAGAGAGAGAGAAGAGAGAGAGAGAGAGAGAGAGAGAGAGAAAAAAGAGAGAGAGGGAGAGAAACGAGGGAAAGGGAGAAGGTAGGAAGGGGAGAGAAAGTGAGAGATAGAGGGAGGAAATCAAAGGAGGGAGATAGAGAGAGGGAGAGGTAGAGGAAAGAGAAGAAGGAGAAGAAGAAGAAGAAGAAGATGAAGAAGAAGAAGGAGAAAAAGAAGACGTGAGATAATCATCAAAGTAGGAGACAAAAGCAGAGAGAGGGAGATCATCGATTTCGCCTGGAGTGTATTAATACTCTGTGTGATTAATTTTCCAAAGTAATTAGTAAATCAATGGCATTATCAGTTTTAGTCGTGGGTTATCACTTGGCCTTGATAAATACGTTATCTTTGTACTATATATTAGAATCTTAATTAGCTGGCTTTAGAAGGGGCGGCATTTTTTTTTTTTTTTTGAATATGTGTGTCGTGACTGGGGTGGATGCCTAAAGTGAAGGTGGGGCTATTGGGGAGAGTGAGCCCACGCGATATTTCACTGTAATGACTAAAAAAATGTCGCCCCGGTAACGACACACATAAAAGAGTAAAATATCCGCCCCTTCTAAAGCCAGCTAATTAAGATTCTAATATATAGTAGAAAGATAACGCATTTATCAAGGTCTAGAAGAATATTCCAAGTGATAACCCACGCGTGATAGTGATAATGCCATTGTTTTATAATTTACTTTAGAAAATGAATTAAACAGAGTATTAATACACTCCAGGAAAAACTCTTTCTGATTTTGTCTCCTACTGATAATCCCACGTTTTCAACTTCTTCTTCTTCTTCTTCTTCTTCTTCTTCTTCTTCTTCTTCTTCTTCTTCTATCTCTCCCTCTCTCTACCTCCCTCCCTTCCTTCCTCTTATGCTCATGAACACGATCAATTTGATCTGAAAATATTTTGAAAATTCAAGGAAACAAATTTGTGAAAGTTAAAGATATAACTGACAAAAGGTTTGAATTTTGAAAATTGAAAGCAACAATGATGTGGAGATACTCTAATTGGCAATGTGATTTGTAATAGCATTGATAGACTAAGTTCTCAATTCATCGTGTACCCACAAATATTTAGTATTCCCTAATCTCACTTGTCGATGAAATAGAGACACATAATATTATAAGAATAGTAATGATAACGATAATAATGATGGAGATAATAATGATAACGATGATAATTATAAATAATAGTAATAATGATAATAACGATGAAGATAATGATATTAATGATAATATTAATAATAATAATAATAATAATAATAATAATAATAAAAATAATAATGACAATGATATATGATATTTTGAAGGCTCCAAATCCACTTGAAATCATTATGCGCAAGGCGCACAATAAATCATTAAACAATGTCCCTAAAAATTGGTCGGTGTTAAATTTTTTGTTTTCATCCAATTCTTATAAATAAAAAACGGCTAGAGACTGTCAGAGGCTGCTATATTTAGATAGATATATCACTATACCTATTAGATAAGTGGCACATGCATTCTTATCCAAGAAGATACTTTGATTTTCCAAAGAAACCAACCATCTATCTGAGCATTTAAATAAACCAACCAATGAAAATAATTGTTTTTCCGGTTGTCTTCTTCAGCAGTAATTAACACAAACTATAAATAAATCTACTTGACATCCATACACCTGCAATTATAAATATTGTTATCATCATGGCGTTAAAAGTGACCACTGTTGATTTCTTGACGACCTTACGCAACCTCTTGGAACATTGTCGTAAATGTATTCCTTTATATATCTTAATCATCTTGAATCTAGCCCTACATAGAGATCGGAGTTATTATCCTGCGTACCCTTGATAGGGAATACACACTTGAGTCTATTTTTAATTAATTTCCCGTTTTATATTACCTGTCATTGTGTGCAATGCATGATAACAATGCAAATAGCTATCGGTGTCATTTTGTTGCATTTGCTCTATTATGTGCTACTATTGTAAAATAGTTCTTTTAGATATCCAAAAATTGGACGAAAAGCTTTGTCATTCGCATGTGTTCTTTGAGACTGATTTTTTTTTTTAATCTCTTTTTCTTTAAATCGTTGTAAGAAAAGCTCACTTCATTGGTCATGCCAATACATCATCAGCGCTTATTCAGTTTAATACAAACTCTCAAACGCGCACGTAATTTAACTCCTATTGTTACTCTTATCAAACTCTTATCAAACTCTTATGGATATCACATATTCTTTAATTGCGCCCTTATTTCTTTCGTCTTTGTTCCTTCTGTGGAGAAGATGTTTACATTTCAAGAATGATTGAGCGATGGGAGCTGATATGCTACCGTATGGTCGCGCAGATCATGTTTAGGCTGCAATTAGCTCCGTATTACTCTGATCAACACATATTTTCATCATTCAAAAAAAAGGTCGAGTTGTGGTACAAAGGTGGATTTTTTTGTGAGGGGGGGTTGAGCTTCCTCATTCTTTTTATGAACGTTTGAAAGAAAATGAGAGAAAGGAGAGTAGAAATATCCACTTAAAAGGGATTGTTCTTAATATTAGTAATGCCCGCATGTTAGAAATATGACAAGAATGTAACTTACTCCCTTTCTCCTTCTGTTTCTTCACCTCTCCCTCTCTCTCACTCTCTCCTTTCCACCTACCTTTTAAAAACATGGAGCTTGCTTATAACTAGCTCATTCTTCCCTTTTGCGGTCTTCACTTACATCATACTATACGTTTTGAACCTTCACCAATACATCTAAAAACATTGTAGGCCTATACTCATTTAATGATAGACTTACTTGTGCTTCTTGATAATACACTCATAAATAATGTACAATTGCACATAGTTCATTTGTATTGTTATAGGCCTATTTAGAGTATTTCTTTACCATGTGATGACTGTTTAAAAATAAAATTAAGTTCAGACCAAAGATCTGTATGTAATAATGTTAGTGGTCCCATTTATTCATTTCTGTGTGCACTGCATGCATGCATAATGATTTTCAGGTAGACTGAGTCGATGACTTCTTATCTTAATCATTTCAAAACTTTATTATATTCATTTTAACGTATATCTGCTACATAACAAAATGCTTCCAGGTTATTTCTTTCTTTTTGCAATCGGTTGACTAGAACTCCACGTAATATCTTTAACCGGGCCCGAACCGAGGCTGATTATGCCTGTGACACAATTGCGGGTAGAATAGATCGCTTACCTTGGTTTAATTGCGGGAAATTTCTTAAATTTGTATCAAATTTGATAGTACCGGCTGGTGATTGATCCGATGTCGAGTGTGAACACCAAACGGTCTCTATCCATCATTTTCCTTTGTGTCCAAGGTCCGCCATCTTGAAACTACAAGTCACGACCTTTCCCGTCTACCTTCTGCGCCATAACGTGCAAGTGCACTTTCTGGTGCGAATGTTTTAAAGATTGTAAAATGGTCAATTAAAGCAGTGGAACTGTATATTTATTTGTTTAAGAAGGTATGAAGAAAACTCACCAATGAAACCGGAACATAGAAAAATCACAGTTTATATTCTCTTCATAAGATAATATGCTTCGCATATTTGGTAAAGTATTTTAATTTGTATAATTATTTTCTTTTGCTTAAAAAAATATTTCCCCATTTGTTATTACGATCAATTCTAATTCAAGTAAACTTACAGCCCAACACGAGACCAACAACGCCGATCTCGTGAACCCCTAGAACAGTTGTCAAAAGGCTCGTGAGACCAACATGTCAGTCTCATGGGTCGTCGGTTACTTGGGCCTAAGACGGTCTCGAGAACTCTTAGATAACTTTTCAGAAGGACCGCGAGACTTACGTAGGCCCCCGTTTGAAGGCCTTTCAATCAGTTTAATCTCTGATCATTGTATTGGGTTTATTTGAATGTTGCAGGTGCCAATTACTTCTGTCGAGAACCTGCTTTTTGGGATACAATCATATCAACGAAACATTCTCCACATGACGTCACGTTTTCTTAAATATCATAATGACGCGACGCGCATAAACGTCACCAAAGACAGGGATCATTTTTATTCCCTTGCTGACATGAAAGACTGGTGACAGGCGAACAAAAAACGGGAACAATAGTCAGTTCATCGCATTATGTTCTTCTCTCATTTGTGCTTGATTAAAAATGAAGCGGGACATACGGTAGTCTGCTTACCGGATCCTGTTGATGTAAAGACCACCAGCTTGTCATACGATCACAAGATTCATGTCAATAACATTTGGCTTGTGTCTACAATTATTGACAACCCAGAGGAAACCTAATACACCAGTTTACAGTTGTATCAGTGCGCATGCTCAGACTGGGCGCCATTTTAGATTGCACCCAAACAGGGTGCCAATGACCCGAGGTCACGTATTTATGCGTAAAATAAGATTGCGCCCATGCAAATGATGATATATGCGCGCTCAACGCAGCGCGCACGCAGTGATATCATCATAATTTGCATGGGCGCAATCTTAATTTACGCATAAATACATGACCTCTAGGTCATTGGCTTTG
>BEXV01002235.1:34522-44558 GCA_003118195.1 Hemicentrotus pulcherrimus
CCCCCCCCCCCCCCTCCCCTTAGCTAAAGGGTGAGATGGAGAGAGGGAGAGAGGGAGAGAGAGAGAGAGAGAGAGACGCAGAGAGAGAGAGAGAGAGAGAAATACAGAGAGAGAGAGAGAAAGAGAGTGGAGGGGAAGGGCGGGGGCGGATCGTAATCCAGTCGAAAATGTATCTTTAATTTGTCAGTTGTATTGAGAGGGCGCTTCCCAATCATTGTCTTACATAATGGTTGTTATCATTTTCCTCCTCAATTATTGTAAGACACATTATGACTGTATCTAGTCATATCAGAGGCATGTTTACCATATTTAAAACAGCCTTTTCAATTCGATTCAACTAATTTAAAAAAAAAGAAAAGAACATGGTAAAGGCGGGAGACTTATATTGTCGTATGATTTATGTACTTGATACTAATTTTGTAAACAGAACACCATGGTAAATAAGCTTTTCACGGGTAATCCTGCATGGCAAGTTATTTTTTCTTTTCGTTTTCATCTTGTAATATCATTTTATTTTATTCTTTGTATTTATGTTACATTATTACATTGAACTTGATTAATATTAATACAAATATTTATAAAAAAAAAACACCCTCGAGGCTCGGGTGTAGCAACTTGGTACATAATGGAAATAAATAGACAGGGCGGGAGAAATATTGGAGCACATTCACCATGGGAATGAGAGAGGGAGAGAGAGATTAATTGAAATTGTTATTAGAATTGAACAAAACATTACTGCAATAGTTCTTGATAGTATCTTTATCGATATATCTAAACTAAATATTTTCATGACTCTTCATTCACTTACCAATATATATCAATGAGTATGTGCCTGACTTTGAATAGCTCTTCAAAGCTGTAATGTTGTGTTTAGGCCAAAGGTAGTACATGGTAACGTAATACTTGCCATTCATATCGTCTGTGTAGTTAAAACTGCCGCAGTAGATTATCAGAAGCTGTTCTTTAATTCTGCTCTCTTTGGTTAGTTTGGATGGTCGTCTAATTAGCAGACAGTTGTTCGTGCGGTATTCTTTCCAGGTCTACTCGCACAAAAGCCTCCTTTTCTTGATCTTCTCGCTTTTGTTCGCTCGTTTTCTTAACGCATGCTTTCACTCTGGATCGACAGCTTGGATGGAGAGTAAGAAGCGAAAGTGACCGGAAGAGGTCGCGTGTTCTTGTTGCACATCCTCACTGCCAAGAAGTTATAATTTACTGTTTTTTAAACAATCGGAACGGGGTCGAAACGAAGACAACACTTTAATTCAGCTAATAGGTCTGTTTGGCCGAGGAAGGTATGGGGGCTCAGTAGTATAGCAATGGTCTCGTAACCGGGAAGTCCCGGGTTCATGAAAGCCAAATGCTCCTCGGTATTAAGGCAATGCAAGCCCCTCGGATAGGACTGAAAGCTATGGTTCCTTATTTTCTATACACACACATTTGCTTTCAGTTGAAATAATTCGTTCACATTGTAAGCATAATACATCATTGCAAAGTGCACGCTATGCTATAAAAAAAAAAAAAGGTGGAAAAAACGATTTGCGCACGCGCACATAATTTTATATCTGATGGATAAAAATTCTCCTAAATCATGAATAATGTTAATGGAAGCAGTGTGGAGGTGCTGCGCAGTTACGCTATTTCTAATAACCTATTGAGCACCATCGCTTCTGAAGAAATAATTGGTTATAAATTGAACGTCAATCAAGCATTGTCACGAAGCCATAGGCCACGCCCACCTCATATTCGGTCAGACTGACATCGAATATCATTCTATTATCGCTTCTTATAAAATGACTATAGTATACAAATCTTTTCATTAGTTGAGTTGATAACGGAGAACAGCTACATGATACCCACTTTTGATTCATTCGATGAAATTTTTCGAAATGAAAAGGCGGTTTGTTGTATTCGTAGTTTTTCAAGAGATTTGAATAACAGCAAAAACGATAAGTGGTTGAAGTTTGATGTTGGAGTACTAAAACAGTGATATGCGAATTATTTCGTTGGTATTGCCATTTTAATGGAAAAAACCTATTCCGACTGAAATGCTAATCCATCAAAGCATTATATCAATAGGCCTTAATATTGAAGAGCAACGGTGGAATAAAAACGATTAATTGATTATCAAGGTATCAACGCAAGCATTTCTGACCGCCATCACTTGAATTAATTTGTATCGGATTCATCTGCTGTTTATCCACCACCGGGTTTGGAAAGACGATCAGTCACAAATAACAATGGATGGAGCGCATCACCCCATCACCGACATGTCGTCATCGCTAGCCTGCCCCGCTAGCATTGGGCACGGATCAGAAGGCCTTCCTCGCAACCCACCTCCTATCGTGCTTGCTCATCCAGAGAAACACAACACCGGACACGGAGGTGAAGACACGCCGAAGTTTCAGCGACCGAGCCACTCCATCGACGCTATTCTTGGAATGCAGCAGTCCCGGGCGGATAGGATTTTCCGGCCCTTGTTCACGGGGCCCAACCCCTTTACTGGCATATTGTCTAGCCGTTTTGGCCCCGGTGGAGAACACATGCTACCCCTCAATCTAGCCCTAAAGGCGGAACAACAAAATATGACTGCAAGAAAAAACGGTAGGCCTTTATTCTATTTCGTTCTATTTTTGTGTTGCCTCATAAGAAGTTATTTTCTATAAGTTACAGTTACTGTTAGCAAATACAAAAATAAAAGAAGAATGTAGGCTTTGTGGAAAATAAAGTAAATTTCAAGTAAAGACAACAAAAAACTTTGAAAGCATTTGGAACTTTAGGAATAAAAGTTCTCAAATAATGTGAAAGTGATATATAATTCATGACCAGTAGTCTAATTCCGTCGATATAATTTAAGGTTAATGTACACAAATATTAAAAAATATGCATTTTTACGTAATCCTGATTAAATGCGGGCGTTCATAACATTTATATACGCAAACACTCTTTTTTCTATATTTACGATAACATTCTGAATATGAATTCTTTGTACCAAGATGATCTGAGGAAGGCTGTAGAAATTTTCTTACAGAATTCTAGATTCCGTTTCATTATTTTTTTACATTTTTACTCCCCAAAGAAAGTAGTTGCTATTTTCCGAAGGTAACATAAACCATAAAATATCGCAAATAGTCGATCTCTGGCAACATTATTAATTTTTTTTTTCCGCGGTCAGTTTCTAGCACCAAACGAATTTAAAATGTTAACATAACTGACAACAAAATATAATTGTTATGAAATGTCTCAGTATTATTGGGAGCGCCAGGAGGGTCAAATCTGACTGTCATGAGCGCTATACAAGAACCCACTATTATTATTATTATTATTGTTGACTGTTCAAAGCATTCAATTAGCAAAAGTCCCATTTGTTATCTCCATGGAAACAGAACTCTTATTTATCTGTCTAATTTCTGAACAAACCTCTAAAATTAACAACGTAGGAGGACCTATCATAACATTCTGAATCTTTTTGTACAATTTGTAGAGGTATCGCAGTCGAGTGATTTAAGCACTTGACTTAACGTGAAAAGGTCGGGGATCAAAATTTTGATCCCCGACACGGCGGTAATATTCTTTGGCTTGGCATTAATCTACGTTTGCCACTCCATACCCAGGAGAGAAATGGGGACCTGGTAGGATGACGAAAGACTTTGTGTTAGTAATTGCCATATGCCCTCATGGTGACCGTATTATTATGGTAGGAAATACACCCAAGGGAGTGGAGATGGTGCACATTTTGTGTGAATGAATCTAAAAATCGGGGTAATTATTATCTGTAAAGCGCTTAGAGACGTAATTCATATTAAGCTCTATATAAATCCAGATTATCATTATCATCATAGATTATTATTATTTTTTGTAAAGCCCTAAAATCATGAAAATGTATGTACTTTCTCCCTTTTTCCCCCAATAGGCATTATACATACATTGCAGGACAAAATAAATCTATTTAGTTATACAACTGTGGTTCAAAATGGCGCATAAGGGCAGAGGGGAGGGGGTGTAATACCGTTACTTCATATTTTTTATATTTATTCTAACATTTTCAATATATTAGGTCGCCATTTTTAAAATTTTTTTTTTCAGAGCCGTCAGTCTATATATTCTTGGCAAAATTGCGCCAACGCCCTTTTATTAACTGTTACAGTACTATTGAGAAAGAATCTAACAGAAGGCTTTGGTGTCTTGAATTTAATTTTTGTTTGTATTCACTAATTAAGTCAAACTATACAATTGCAAGTATTGCGTAATGTGGCTTAATTGGAGAATACATACAAAATCAAGAAAATTAGGCCTTTCGTATTTTATCATCCCAACATACAACATGAAGTACACGTGACTATTTTTATGAAGTGATAAACAAGACACAATTTTGTATAATCATATTCTAATGAATTAGAAATAATATCAGGCCATTCAATAATAATAATAACAATAATAATACAGTGGGTCCCTGTAAAGCGCCCATGTCTGTCAAACTTGACACTCCTGGCGCTAGAGTATTATATCGTTTATAATTTATGAAAATAGATTTGTATTCATTGAGGGTAGTCATGCTATCAAGCTTTGCTTACTTTGTCAACCCTCATGTTTGACGTTTTTGATTAGTTATAGCCAGTCTTACTCTATTCTATATAGATATTCTTTATTCATGATTGTGTAAAATTTACATTGTTTTGTTTGTTACATAATTATTTGTAAAACTGCAAAAGAAAAAGGAAACCAAACAGAAATTTCCCTTTTTGTCGGCATTAATTAGGGTCACTATAAAAAATGTTTAGATCACTACGTGAGCATGTCTATTTTTTGAAGGCATAATCGCAGGGGCCGGGGAAAACGGGGAAAACACGTTGGTCACAGTTTTAATGTGTACATGGATATTTCCATATTTGGTTTGATTTTCTGTCGAACTCGAAATCGAGAAAAAAAGTGGGAAAAAAAGTCGAACAATAATGAGGTAAACTACCAATCGTTGTGAGAATCACTGAGGATAAATCGTGATCGCTGCATCAACAAAGCGTTTCATCTCTAAATATAATCATTGTATCAATCAACAAAATAAGAACAATGACACAATAATAAAAAACAAAATAAAAAATTCAAATGCATGCTAAAAAAACATGTGATTACAGTGTAAAATAAACTATATGGAATCAATCGGAAAAGGCTGATTACGTAACTTTTGATGCATACTGTGAAGGTTTCGAAACAGCTAAACGAAAAGAAATTGATTCAATCTTGCCGGAGATCACAATACAAGTCAGGTACTGCACCCAGAACTAGGTATATGGGAATACACACAATATTATTTGTTGATCCAAACTTTTCGGCAAGTTTGTATATACCCTTGTATTGGGGAAATAATCATACAGCATTTGTTATGCGCCATCGATCTAGTAAACTATTCTGAGGCGGAGAGGGATAGCATTAGAACATAATGACTTTAGAGACTTTTTTTTCAATGTTTCTAGGGATTCTAATGGTCGGATCCTCAGTGGAAGAACATTCCAAAGAGATACATACAATAACCAAGACAACAAAAAAAAAAGAAAAAAAGTATGTTTTCACAACATAGTGCCATAGCTACATTCGGGATCATTATGAAATGAATTGACCTTTGACCTTTTATTCATCCAATATATCCCCAGATAATCATCAGGCGTTCGGGTGGCGGTGGAAAAACGGTGGCAAAGAGGGATGAAAATTACGGCCGTATAGTTTTAAGAAAATTAACGCGTTGAATTTTGCATGCAATTTGTTCTGGATGGTTAGCGTTATGCTAATTAATTGATGAGCGCATTTAATCGAATTAGATCAAACGCGGAGATGTCCAACCACACACTGTATGGGGGAGGCGCCATTATGAGGGGGCCATGCATGATATCATAACAAAAGGGGGAAATGACAATTCGATGTAAATCATATTATGAAGAGCCTTCATGCCCTGGTCTTCAAAGAAGCGTTAATGCGGCGAAATTACGATTTAAATGCACCTGCTAATCAATGTTTTCGGATAATTTTACTCGAATTCATCGTTCTTTCATAGCAAATCCTGGGTTAATAGACAAATTAAATCATCAATCGTTAAGTGCATTTATCGAACACTTTCTGAAATGTCTTTCTTTCTATGAAGCGCTAATTTGCGATTCTCATCCTCTATCTCTCATTTTATTCATGCATACACAATTTTATACTTAGCTGATCAGAAAGAAAATTCGTTAGTTCATTTTGTTTTTGTATTTACATAACGCCTTTTAAACGAGTCACAGCCATTATTGTTTTCGTTATACAATTCACAATGATTACATGACGCTAATTACATAGCGCTGTTTCATAGCCATCTGTATAGTCAAGAAGAACTTTAACAATTTCTCCTCGGGGCAGAACTGTTTATATCATTATGTACTCCTATACTTGAACCCACCTCTCTTTAACTCTCTCTCTCTCTCCTCTCTCTCTCTCTCTCTCTCTCTCTCTCTCTCACACACACACACACACACACTCTCTCTCTCCCTTTTTCATTACCCCCTATAATATCCCTCTTTCGTTCTCCCTCTCGATGTCTATTTCCGACATACCACTTCTAATGAACTATCACTGATATCATCGCCTACGCAAATCTCAAAGGTTGACTAAAGGTTAGGCTTAGAAATACTCTTATACCATAATTATGTTTTATTCAAACTTATGGAAAGGGTTAACATAAAACAGATATCAGTGCTCCTTTTGTTTTGTTTTTTTTTTGTTGACAACTACTGCTGATGCTGCTGCTACAGATAATTATGTTAGTATAAATCTAAGTACAGTTGTACGTTGAAAATGCAAGTGATTTTGACCTCATATTTACATGTCATTTACTACTTTCGTACATATCCTAAAGTTTGAAAAATGAATCATATTTAGTATTAGTATTAGTGAAACTTTATCAACTCATCTCAAAAGATTTCTTTTCAAGTCTTGATCGTTTTTCATGTTTACACGCGCCTCGAGCACTCCACAGAGTGGATTTGGCGCGATATAAGTCACATTGTTATTATTATTATTATTACTATTATTATTATCATTATTATTATTATTATCATTATTATTATTAAACACCCTGGACTCGTTTCAACAATATGCTACTTTTCTATCAAAAACACTATGCTCCGCATTTTAATATTCGTCAAGTTTAATTTTATCTGATTTAAATAGAATATCAATCATGGATTGAAAACTAAAGGTTGTCAAGATTGACAAGGGATTGCTTGAATTTCAAATGCGTTTCGAAAATCGGGACCAGTTATTACTAAGTTAAATAAGCATCTCAACTATCCCATCCGCATTCTGATTTAGAATGACATTTCCCATGCTCATTAGAAGGAAGCGTCGATACAATTTCGAATTACACACCATAAAACTTGACAATTGCTTATTCAAACACCGCGAGGTTTTTCTCAATATGAAAAGGCCCCTGTGATAAATGATTTCAATTCGTAGATGGGGTGTAATATTCACTCAGACACAATCTGCTGATAGCATATTGGCTTTGTTTGCACAGTAGAATACAGTGGACAACGAATTAGCCCGCCATTAAAATAATTATGCTTCATGAGAGAACCGGTTATTTAATGGCATGACGGATGACAGTGATCAGCCGCCGTGCTTTTGTTTTTGATAGTATGAATTAAACATTTAATTTTGATCCAATCTATTTGTTATTTCTACTTCGTATTTTCATTTTTGTTGTTTCCATTGCTCCTCTTTCCTCGTGTAAAAACAGATTGATATATAATATTTCAATTTTTAAAATCTTTAATTGAGTGTTCATTGTAGTTCAATCGGGAGAGGGAGAGAAGGAGAGAGAGAGACACACACACACACACACACTCACAAATCCAGACAGAAATAGAGAATGAAAATGAGAGAAAAGGAGAGAGAGAGAGAGAGAGAGAGAGAGCGGGAGAAAGAGAGTAAGAGGGGACAATGAGGGATTATCCTTGATTTGTATAAAATACATTTTTGATGTCTTTTGGTATTTATAATCATGCAAATCCGTCTCTAAAAGCAAAAAAATATATACATTGACATAGAGAACTTTAAGGCAAGTATTGTATTTTACTGCCAGATAATTATAAGTGGGTATGTATAAGCGGGATCAGGTACGGAAAGTATAGGGCAGATCATATCACACTAGCTTACTCCTCATACCCCCCACCCCACCCCTTTCCCCTCCGAAAGCGAGACACCACAGAGTAGCTTAATATCTCCTTCTGATCTCTGCCACGTGCATGGCCCGCTTTGGCAGAAGTGTTCGCCACGCCTGATCATTTTTTTTAGCATACGTATTCCTTTTCGCCCTAACCCTGGGCAAATCGCCCAGGGGGTAATAGCCATATATTTGCTTTGCCTTTGACCTTTCATTAGAAAACAAAAGAATGAAAAACTAACAAACAAATCGCCGGTGGGGACACAGGCCGGAATATAAACGTGTTCGTCACTTACAAGCAAAATGCAATAAATTGGGCTTGCAACCGCCGCTTATGGTTTGTGAATAAATGGGTGACTGGTTTATACTTTCACTAATTGGCGCTTAACACTGCCACCAAATAATGTTGGAAAGCTGTGAAAGAAACGTGGAGAGTATGGGCATAGGAAAGAGAGAGAGAGAGAGAGAGAGAGACGGGTAGAGGATGGTATTGTAATTAATGAATAGATGCTATCTCAAAGAGTAATGATTGGGAAAATAATTTCCTCCACCGCACTGTAATAGTCAACAATTAAACACAAAGAAGAACAAAATGGATGAACAAGAAACCGCAAGAGGGTCGTTGATCTTTTGCGTTTATTTTGGGGATGGGTATACACATGACGGGAAAAAGAGAAAATACATCCTATAGGATATCCACACGAAGTGTGTCTGGAAGGCTGATTTCAAACAGTAATTTTTTGAAAATATTAAGACTTCTGTTGTAAAGTTTAACAAAACAATGGTAAACTGTTATGACGGTAAGTGCTTAATGCGTTTATTTTGGTGAATCGAATGGCAAAAAGGGACAGCTTTTACTTTTGCTAAGCGTCCAGGCACGCAACCCCATCAGACCATGATAGGATATATCCCTGGATAGCCATGCAATAACTTAAAATCTAACTTAATTATACGCTTAATAGAATGTCATCGAAAAAGGAGCGCGCTTTAAAGTGCCCTCATAATATTTCAAACGAGATGAGTAATTATTTGAACCAAAATATAATGCCAGTCTCATTTTGATGATTTTCTAAATGATTCACAATATTGTTCCACTTAAAGACCTAATTAATCATCGAAATATGATACACGTGATATTATGCTTCAACATTATTATATCACTTATCCTCGTTACCCTTCCAATCGATATTAGATTCGTGACGGATTATTGGAGAATAATGTTATTCAATGATTGAAAGATGTTTATAATCGTCCATCTGCTGTAAACGTAATCGTTCTTAGTTATTCTCAGGACATTTCCCTTCTTGTGTCTAATTAACATTTTTTTGTAATAGAAAAATCAGAACTATATCGGTTAAGAGCGATGTTACGATTCATTTATATATATTCAAATGATTGTATCAAACGAGGATTATCTACATAGCGTTCCATAGACTCCACTGGAAAGGCAGATATCGTTCTATTACACGCTCTATTGCCCGCGTCTCTGCTCACCACGTGAGCACAAACATACGGACGAATTATCATCGGGACAACGATTCGAACGAAAATTAAAGCCTCGGTCAAAAATGCCATTACGAACTGCTACGAACGCCGTACGAACGATTTCCAGACAATGGACATTCGGGAAGACAATGGAAAAACAGGGAGATTCGTATACGAAATTATCGTTCGTACGATCCTTTGTGACCGTAGCATAAGTGATAGTGTTCTTACACGATTTGAATGTCATATAGGTTGTTATTATGCTTCTATTTGAGGAAAAACTAGAAATGAAAATCTGAAACTATTGAACACTCTCAGTATAGTGTGCTTTTGGGGCATGATGTACGTCTTTTGTGTGTGTTTTTT
>BEXV01002235.1:44901-55780 GCA_003118195.1 Hemicentrotus pulcherrimus
CCCCCCCCCCCCTCTCTCTCTCTCTCTGTATCTCATTCTATTTCAGACTGTCCCTATTTTTTTTGTCTCCTGTAATGGCGTGTGGTTCTCTTCCACCAGTCTTCCTCTGTACGATTTTCTTATTCTTTAGATAAATTGAGGGTAGCTCAGTACATCTGAATATCCTATATTTTGCTCTTTTTGACGTTTATTCGTTTAATGAAATAATTTCGTGTAATCCTGTTTTATAACAGTATATTCAACCAACACATTTCTAAAAACAAAAAGTAAACTATTTGACTGATTCTCTGACCTGATATTGTAAACGACATTAATGTGAGGTACACAGAGTATTTTCTTCATTCCTATATACTGAGATCTAATATCTTGTTATCTTGCCTTCTTGAAAACCAGAGGCGCTCACTGTAAATGTCATGTGCAGTATGTACTCGATGTTCACAAGAACAGAAAATTAGACGGGAAGAATATAATTAAGAGAATCTTTTAAATTAGAAAACGATTTAATTTGTGGCAAATGACCCATACAAGACAGTGGACCCTCATAACGCCCTAATGAAAGAGAAAACGTTGCGATTTCTGGGTGCCGCCATCAACGATTTTGCATCTGGGAATTTAGTTCGTGATCAGGAAGGGACCGTAATGATGAAGGGATCTCGCTCCATATTTTCAAATGCCTGACTCTTTCAATAATGATAAAGTCATGGAATTTTTGCTTTACTTTTTTTCTTTCCTGCCATCAAATTGATTTCACGGTTGAATAGTTCTTGCACCATCAAGAAATTTCCACCAATTATCCTCCACGATATATCTGCCATCATAAGGTAATTAAGACGAACCTTACTATAGAGTGGATTATGTTTTTTTTTCACTTTCTCCAAATCGCTCAAGGAGGATGTCTACTCTTAAGAGTTTTTTATTTTCTTATACAATTTTCTCTCCATACCCTTTTCAGCCCAATGCCGTGCTTGTTTGATAACGAGTCTCCAAGCGCCGATTTGGTGTTGAATGGACCAAATTGAGCGAGTCATTCACGAACCGGTCTCCCTGTCGCAGCCGCGTAGCTAGCCCTCACCCGTCTACCTCGAATTAATGAGTCCCGTGCTCCAATATAAGTGCGGTTTGGAAGGGGCAGAGAGAAAGAGAGAGAGAGAACCAGGAAGAGATAGAGGGATGAGGGAAGATCACACACTGATAGCTGGCAGACGACGCGATATTTCCCTTCCCGCCAAAATGGCAGTTAAAAAAAGCTTCACCGCGCACGTTTAATCGCCTCAGAGGTGATTTAGCAAATTTTATCGAATTATGGGAAAGCGCATTTACTGTAGAGAGTCTATAAATCAAAATTTGACCGCAGGGTATAATTCAAGCTGGTGTTTGAATAAACATATCAAAATATTGTCACATTGAGAGCCATTATCGGCTGATTGTCGTAATGTAGATTCCGAACGCGTTTTATTGGAATATAGTCCATTGCGCCACTGCATTGGTTTACGAACAGGGCCTACTGTTAATAATCGCGGCTCATCATAATAAGATTACCTTTTTTTTTCTCATTTCACATTGCGTATTCCTAGCTTCTAGTTCAAATTTCTATCATGTTTAGGTTAGGATTTACTTGAAACAGAAAGTGATCGTATCCGATACGAGAGCTCTCTATAGTTCCATTTAAATATAGCCCTACACTTCCAACAGAATTCCATCGTATTTCATGACTGCACGCATTTAAAAAAAGAAACAACAACAACTCATTATTCAATCTAATTCAATAAAGTTGAATATTAAAACTTGACTGGTAGTTCACGGACTGAACTCTACATGTTTTACAGCAGATAGAATACAATATTAATACAAATTAGAGAAGTAATCAAACGTGTGAAATAGAGTGTAAATTGTAAACATAATGATTACATTGATAAAATTGAAAAAGATATATCAAACGTCTGACGAAAAAAAGCGAAAAGCCAACCTGGTGGCAACAGTGGACATTTAGTGGTCGTTCCTCCTCCCTTTCCTCCTCCTCCTTCTTCTTATTCTTCTTCCTCTTACTTTTCTAACCCGTCTCCTCTGTCTTTTTTTCGTCTAGTTCCTCTTTTCCTTCTTCCCTTCCCTCTCCTTGTAGTTCTTCTTCTTGTTCTTCTTCTTTCTATTCTTCTCCTCCTCCTCCTTCTTCTTCTCCTACGTTCTTTTTTTACCCTTTTTTTCTTTCTTCTTCTTCTCTTTCCATCTGTTCCTCTTAGGCTCTTGTTCTTGTACTGCCTTTTCCTTTCCTTCATAAAGTTAGAATGATCCTCAGGAACTGTTATTATCATTTAATTTAATTTAATTTTCTTTATGAAGGTATATTGTGAATCATTCACAGGCTCAATCGAAAACCCATTTATGGAGGAATTAAGTAAGTAAACACTCTTTCAGTATTCTGCTGATATTAAATGTAAATTCAAATCTTAGTACAAAATTCGAATGCAACACTCCCATCTCAACCTATTTAATGATTTGTATGTAATCAGTTTTCCTTTGTGTTTCTTTTTCTAATTTTTAAAGGTATTCCTTTTCTAACCGAAGGGGTGAACGAAAAACTAAGGAACAGCGACACAACTGACAACATTGACCTTGATAATGACACGGACAACGAAAGAATCTCCAGGATGAGTCCTTCGGTGGACCAAGTCCCCATCGACCACGTCGATTTTCCAAAAGTTCCTCCAGCCGGTGTGCATGACTCGGAAATCGAGGATTTGTCATCCCGTAGTTCGCGGTCTCCGCTGACGTATCTGCCCGGGAGGAAACAAGCCATGGATTGCAGTGCGACATCGGGTTACAACAGCGATGTGAGCTCTGTCAGCCCGCGACAACCGACCATGAGACCATGCGAGACGCGCTCTCGATCACCACCTCGATCACCACCTCAACCATCGCTGTCTATCATGGAAGACGACATTGACGAAATGGAGGCTGATGAAAACGGCGAACCGAAGAAGAAGCATCGTCGGAATCGCACGACTTTCACCACATATCAGCTGCACGAACTTGAGAGGGCATTTGAGAAGTCACATTACCCGGATGTGTACAGCAGAGAGGAACTGGCACTGAAGGTCAATCTTCCGGAGGTCAGAGTTCAAGTAAGTGTCGTCACGTGACAATAATTATGTTGTGAAATTATTTTGTTTCGTTCGCTTTGATACAGACACCATGATAATCAACAATATCAAAAAGAGAAAGAGAGTGAAACGGATTTAATCGAAATTAATCTTTGAAAGAAATAACAGTCTCTTTTGAATCACATTTG
The DNA here is from genome assembly GCA_003118195.1 of Hemicentrotus pulcherrimus. Taxonomy (NCBI): domain Eukaryota; kingdom Metazoa; phylum Echinodermata; class Echinoidea; order Camarodonta; family Strongylocentrotidae; genus Hemicentrotus; species Hemicentrotus pulcherrimus. The sequence continues at coordinate 48,188 of BEXV01002235.1, forward strand.
CCGACTGTAAAAGAGGGGAATTGCTTTTTTATTTCACACCAAGCAACATCGATTTTGCTCCAAATTGACATGTATTACAATATTGTATTTATGAGTTGATGTAAAATCTTACCATCCGGCTGGAATGTTCTAGATAATATTAAAGTTGAATGGTTATTTTGTCAGGTCTTACCAATAAACAAACATCAGGGGAGCGTTTCACAAAACTTGTCATCAGTGACAAATTAATGACAGTTTTTGTTATAAGCAGATTTGTCACTGATATTTGTCATTGAAAAAAGGCTTTGTGAAATGGGTCCCAGCCTCTAAATAGCTCTCAAATTTGCTGGAGACATGTCGGACCAGGGATAAATTTAAACTCACATAACCTGGTCGGACAATCTTGAGTCGAATTAACGGATTCTCTAAATGCAACGCCTATAGTGGGCCACTCCGGGAGAGACAAACATGGCGTTAACTTTAAACAACAAGAAAATAGTCCATGTTTCAAACCAAGATTGAGATATTCTTTTAAAATTAGGACATTTACTCTGCGCAGAAACATCTTTGAGTCCAGCTATTTGCAATTGAAAGCGGATTGGACAAAAGTTTGTTTCTTTTCATTTACGGTAATCATTATTGTTCACGAAGGACAACTCAAGTATCAACCGAAAGAAAAACATTATTTCTCGAGATCCAACGGCCATGAGACCAAAACTACACTACAGTTAGTATTATGTTTCGGTCTTATAGACCGTTTCGATAAACTCCATGAGGCCGAGTATTTGGCTTTAACGAACCTTCGGTTTTGCATGGAACCGAAATAAAAAAAAATATTTCCCGAGATCCAACGGCCATGATGGAGATGTCAATGAAAATACAGTTACACTAAACAGTCGAATGCCCTAATATAGATCCCGTTAAACTAAGTAAGTAGAAGGGGAGCATATTAATTTAAACGACAGCAGAGTTCCAGGAACTACTTAATGTTTGATCTAACTACATGATGCGTGCAGTTTAAAGCTGCGATGAGGTCAAGCATAAAGTAGTTCCTATTTATCGTCAAATCGAATTAATGCGCTACACACTCTTTGCTTCAGATGTAATGTGTATTGGATTTTCAAGCTATTCGATTATGTTATTATGATTCAGACATCCTTGTTAGCTCTTGACAGGTTAAGCCTATTCATCATAATAAGTTTCGCCGAAAATACCTTGAATGATAATTGGGAAAATAACAATAACAATAACAATAACTCGTTGTATAGATGAACATCGACTGACCTCTAATAGATCCTTCATCATCTCTCACTTAACACTTTACTAAGCACTTTTTCATTTTTGAGATTTAAAACAAAATAAAATCAAATCAAATCTCTCTCTCTCTCTCCCCTCTCTCTCTCTCTCTCTCCCCTCTCTCTCTCCCTCTCCCCCTCTCTCTCTGTCTCCCCCCTCTCTCTCCCTCTTTCTATTTATTTATTTATATATCTATCTCACCCTCTTTCTCTTCCTTAAGTGATTTAGGAATGATTTGATCATAACGTTTTGATTACAAATGTTGTCGCAGACAATAGCCTGTTGCGGAGAGTGATATTTGGAGGAGCTCAAACAGTACAACTTCCAAATTGTGTTAAGGTTCTTCTTTATCAAGACATTTTGCGTATAAGAATATTATTATTTATTCGTTGTTAGTTGGCGGTTTGATCTTTTTGTTCAAAGACTCATTTAAAGTCTAAAGTCATTTCCATATTTAATTGCGTTTTGTTTCAATATCTTTTAAAGCTATTATCCAAGTTGTATTTCGGAGCTGTAACAAGTTTTATACTAATTTCTCCTTTTATTTTAAGCTCATGTAACGAGACTAAGCTCGATCTTTCGTCACTCACTCGCCATATATTTAGGGTAGAAATGAAATTGATTTAGCTACTCTGGTTCTTTTATTTAAACAAGACTTCTTTATCAGCGTGATTGTGTTCTAATTAATCTCTTTCAATTATATTCTGTTGTCATCATCTTGATAAGGCACCGCAATTTCTCCATCCATATGCCGTGTTCTTCAAATAAATGGAAAAAGTAGAGAGAACAATGATTTTCTATTTTTTTATAAGCAAACGTATAATTAGATCATTATTAGGATTGGAAGAGGGGAGGTTGTTATATAATATCAATAGTGTAACTAATTAGGACTTCTCTCTAGCTTAACAGTGAGTCGTTAATTAACCAGTGCAGTTTATTATCTTCTTTGTTAAGATATAGGCTTCCGATGCTGATGACACAAAGCAGATTAATTAGGGCAAAAAAGAGAGAAAAGATCGGTAGCAGGAAGAGAAGAGATGAGATAAAAGGAAGAGGGAGAAGAAGATGCTCTCAACGAAGAAAGGAAATGTAGAATACAAAAGGATGAAATGGGCTATTCACCTAGACAGGGCCATCAAGCGATATTCATGATTGAGGCGGGGGGCAGAGGCAAAATGCAATAGTCGTTGTAAAACGTCATAATATTAAATGTTAATTCAGATGTTATGAGGGGGTAACATGACCCCACTCCCGTCCCACCGTATACGATGAAGAAGATTTGCACATAATTATGATACTATGATATAATCCCTGTCTCCAAACTAAATTTCAAAACTACAACAATGATTTAATAAAAGATTAAAGGCATGTTTCCACATTTGAAAAATTGAAAAAACAATGTCTTATTATTTTGAGGCCAGAATTTTATTATTTGAATGTTTTTTAAGGCGTTCAACATTTACAGACACTTATTCAATGCTATCAACATCAATGATTAGTGTCTCCTTTGGAAAAAATCGTTAAATTTCCGATTTACTTGTGTCGTCGCTAATATGATACACAAGGATAAGCTTTGTTTAAAAGAATTAAGATGACCACGTCACTACCACCTGCCTAATACATCATTAAAGAGTGTTATTTAAAGTTTGCGGAGCACATCTTTATCCACCTCACTCTTGTTATTATGAAGAAATCCTATATAATACGGACCTCGCCCCCAGAGACATGGCGCAAAGAACAGCTGGTGCTCCGCTGGGAGCAGCCTAGCTCAAGCGCCTGCCTTTTTCAGTGCAACGTAATTAATAATCATCATCTGAGATGACAAAATAAAGGCACTAATGATAGCAAAAAACAGCTTAATTGGCGTCAAAAGAAAGGCAAAGATAGAGAGTAGGAGGCGAAGAGAGCAGAAAGAATGAGAGAAAATGAAATAAATTCTAGTTCTTCGCGATGACCCCGTTTCCTCAGGGAGAAATAAAGAAACACCTTCGGTTCCGTTTCGTCGAGGTTCCCGCTCTTCCATTTCTATCCTTCCCGCCAAAATGTGGAGAATTCCGCATCTAAATCTCGGAAGACGTACGACGCTTGTCTCTTACTTGGGAATACATTAATCGTGATATCACCCCCCCCCCTCCCCGGCTCGCCCTTATCTTGAAACAAGATCGCAGGGTAGGTATATCGGTGATATGTCGTCGTTATTCGCCCGTTATCTTGTCAAAGAGATAGTGACAAGTGAGTTCATCATCTTGATAAAGACCTGCGAATCCCCAACTTGGAATCAATTATTGGATGATTTTCACGGGTCGTCTGTAGTCAGGGGGGAAGGTTGTGGACGCATCGCATCGAATGGTGTGCCATCCATTATTCTGACATTGGGCAGTAAATAATGAAGACATCACAACTATGAAGTGGTTACAATTCAAAACTGAGAAGGAATATTTTCTAACGAGGGAATAAAGAAGATTTAAGGGCAGTCATTGACCGTTTTTTGAGGGAAGTATTATGGTAAATCAGTCAGTGTGTTGGTATTCATATCAATCATTGCCTTTGGAAGAAATGAAATAGGGAGCATGAATTTTGTAAATCCTTCATAGTGAGGTTTTTGATATCATTCATTGTGGTTATTACATTTTGAAAGCATTGTGAATCAGTCAAATATGATATCATATCAGGTGGAAACATGTTTCAAGTCAATATGAGAATATTTGAAAATACAATCATCGTGGTATAAAGATCAGTCACTGTTATAATCATAATGATTATTTTGACGCATAAAAGACACAATATTTATTGACAGCGTGAAATATGCGAAAACGATTCATATAAGTATAATGGAAACACTTATAACTATCTCTCCATGTTCTTTGGGTATTTTTTTTTATGAACTTGAAATGAAAGAAACAATCATGGTGAAACGAAATAATAAATAATGATGATAAAAACAGTGGTTTTTGTATAGCGCTCATTTCTGAGAGACTTGACACTTCTGGCGCTCCACAATACCACGGCTTTAGCATGGCTGTCATATATGGTGCTCTAGCATTTAAAGGAATCAATGCCTGCCCGGTACCCATTTACCTCACCTAGGTCGAGAGTGGCAAATGTAGATCAATATCTTGCCAAAGGACATTAGTGCGGGATTCGAAACGCGAACCATGTGATCTACATAATCCGGTGGTTGTACCACACAATGGCGTTTGTCTTTAAAGAAAATCAGGCTATTACGTAAAACCAACAAAACTGATTTCTTTAATAATTGAGAGAAAATATCTCTTAGGTCGAGAGCACTGGTTGAGAAAAAGCAAAAAATTAAGATTCACCAGGTGAATCCAAATCAGGAAAACTTGGATTTCTATAAGGAAAAAAAAAATCGTAATTAACCAATTGTGAATTAGGGAAAAATAGCAGTCCAAATAAGCTTGTGAGGTCTCGAAAGTTGGCAAAATACACTTTAAATCTCTAAATCTTAACCATTTAGGTTAACGCTACACAGAAATTACTTTACTATGATAATCAAGTGTGTATAATATTTTGTTATAAGTTTGTAACAAATGAATATGGAGAAAGGATTATAAAGGAAATAAATAAATGAATAAAGATAAATAAACAAGCCAAGAACGAACAAACGAACTTAAACGAACTCACTAACTAAAAAAAGAATATTTGAATGATTAGGTATGTCAATAAAAGAGTCATCTACCAAGGATTAAGCTCGGTGAAATCCCAAAGCCCATTTCATTGGTAGTTTGTTACTAATTTCCAAATAAAATTTGAGGTTTTTTATTACGAAGGTTTTGGGGGTAACTCACATTCAGAAAAACCCTGTAATTTGGCAAGAACACATCTTTAGAATACAAATTCTTTGGGCAATGTTAACATTATTGATTAAATATTTCATTCATTCAACCATTCACCTTCCTCTAATTCGGTAGAATTAACACCCTTACATCAAAAGCTCATTTACATAGGGGTCAACCTCTTTGTAGGAAAGGTCAGAGTAACTATCTTTTTCTAGATGTATCTTTCAATTGTTGTATACATGTTAGAACAGCATTACAAAAGTCTGTGCCAAAAAGGATAATCGATTTTTGTTTTTCTCTTGAGAGAAAATTTTCATTCGGGGAATGTTTTAGTCGATTTCTTGATATTCCAAACTCCATTATCTTCCAAGTAGGAAAGATTTGAAGTAGTATGCTCTTTAATTTAGAGCAGACTTACATCCAGCTGATAAAATGTAGTCGATTTTATTTTTTTTCCTGTCACCTTCTTAAGTTGGAATCCATTTAACGTCGTTGCAAGGTTACTTGAAAACTTATCTATCATTTTTTGTTGTTGAATATCCTTCGGATTAGTTCACTCTCCCGAAAGAAGATCTAACAAGCTAAAAGACAAGGCGAGTTAGCAACTGCCTGTCGAACCAAAGACGGTTCGAATTCAACCCAGGCGGATGAGTGAAGCCTGCGTTGTGTGCTAACAATTCTATAATTTTCTTTCAATTTCACTGGTCCAAACAACACTTATTATGCTGATAGATAAAAAACGTAGAGTCAGTTTCCCCTTGAAATGAAGTTCCATTAAAAAGAATTTGACATTATAACCTTTAACCCGCAATAAAATAACCACCATAAGTACAATGGTCTGTTCCGATAACACTTAAAGGTACTGTACTATGTCCCATTTGCAGGAAAAAGTTAAATTCCAACTGCATTTGAAAGATAATACTAATTTAGAACTTTCCTAAAATAGGTGGGGCTTGAAAATGTCTTCAAGTGGGAAAATAACGCCTATTAGTTTTCAAATCGACTTTAGGGCTATAGAGCCCAAAAGTAATAGTCTTGATTTTCAGACAATTGTACCGAATGGTCATACGTTTTTAATATGCTGCGCAAAGATTCACTCAGTTTAATCAAGAACTTCTTGGTTTAATCTTGACCATCACAAGAAGTGGGTTATTGATGTAGACAAATGCTCATGTACCCTTTACAACTCTGCCAAAGAAGAAAAAAGCCAGTCAGTCACTGACATAGAAGTCTAGCAAGTTAACGGGTTTCCTTGCATGATTTGAATATGAGGACACTGCTAACGTTTAAATTTCACAGATAGGACATACATGACAATTCCTGCAAAGTTCTACAGCATTTTGAGGTTGGGTGCAAAAGGGACATAGTACCTTTAAAGGAGGAAGGCGGATTTAAGTCACTTGTTTATTGCATTAAGTGAAGGGTGGATAAGTACATTTCCCCGCCTGTCATTTATTCAATTTATTCTTCTACGTGGCTGAACCTTTACGTTTATCGATTCAAGTTTTTTTTCTTCATATAGATTTTTATTTAGAACGAAGGACATGGCGTAAAGGTATATGAGGCTGAATGGGTGAATTATTGTGAGACTAACGAACACTGTATAGACTTAATGTTTTGTTATCACGGGCACAACCTTTGCAACATTCAAACGCAGCCAATATTGATTCTCGAGGAATGTAATAATTATCGACGTGGGCAAATTAATGAGTTCGATTTTTGTCTACGCTTGAATGTTTTCTCCTACCCCTCCCTCTTTATATAATATATTCTTGTACCCCACATATCTATGATATTGTAAACCCCTACATTTCCTTGTATTCTTTTGAGAACATTAAATATAGATAAGAGAAATAAGTAAAATGAAACCGAAGACGTAGAACGGATGATTTAAAAATATGCATACTATTAATTACCTCTCTTAACAAAAGCAAGGACATGCGAAAATATACACACTGATTTACAAATACATGCGAATTCATATAGTGATGCTTGACGTAATAATCATGTTTTGAATCTTCCCTGTCAGCTATGAAGAAATGTCAAGATTAGAGAAAATTAAATATAAATAAGGAAAATAAGTGAAGTGAACCAAAACCGTAAAACGGATGATTTAAAAATATGCATACGATGTTAAGAACCTTTCTGAACAAAAGCAAGTAGAGGAGAAAACATACACACTGAAATCAAAATAGATGCGAATTCATATATTGATGCTTGTTTAAATCAGAATCCTTTAAAGGTACTATGTCCCATTTGCAGGCCCCAAAAATGAAAAAGTTAAATTCCAACTGCATTTAAAAGATAATACTAACTTAGAACTTCCCTTAAAAGGTGGGGCTTGAAAATGTCTTCAAGTGGGAAAATAACGACTATTAGTTGTCAAATTGACTTTAGGGCTATAGAGCCCAAAAGTAATGGTCTTGATTTTCAGACAATTGTACCGAATGGTCATACGTTTTATGCTGCGCAAAGATTCAATCAGTTTAATCTTGGCCATCACAAGAAGTGGGTTATT
>BEXV01002236.1:54919-67791 GCA_003118195.1 Hemicentrotus pulcherrimus
TTTTTTTTTGGGGGGGGCTGGCGCCCCCCCCATAGCGCCAGTGGATCTAGATATGAGCGACCATTCTTTTACTTTCTGTACACGGAAAAAATATTAGACTGGCTATAGGTCATCCCAGGACTAATGATATCAGATCCATGAAAAAATATACAGAAGAGTCTTTCAATCTTCAACTATCTGTTGTTGATTGGTGACGATTGTACAGATGTAAATGAGGCATGGTCAATATTTCAACATGTTTTCATCTCAAATTTGAATATGATAGCGCCACTGAAATGGATAAGAATAAAACAAAGATCAGAAACTTGGATGACTAAAGATATTCTTTCCCTAATTCAAGAGAGAAATATAGTATACAAAAAACTGAGGAAAAGAGCAAAGGATGAGACGCTCTATAAAAGATACAGAGTATTAAGAATATGGTCAAAAGACAGGTGAAAAAGGCTAAACTCGTTTACTTACAAAACAAGATAGAAGAAAATAAACAAGAATCGAAAAAGAAAAAAAAATTGGCAGAATCTAAAAAGCTTAGGATTGAAAAATTAGAAGCGAAAAGAACAAGAACCTGTCATTAAAATTAATGGGGAATTAATGGGGAATTATGTCATGATAAGATGGCCATTGCTGATGAATTCAATTCTCATTTCACAAATGTGGCTGCCAAATAAGTAGACAAACTCCACCCTTCCAAAGACTTCCTAACTCAGACAATGATTGTATTCGCGAGTTTTACGAAAGAAAAGGTGTACGTGAAAACAGCTTCAAATTATTACCAATCAGTGAACAATTTGTTTTCAAAGAGTTACGTAAGTTGAAATATCAAAAAAGTACTGGGTTAGACTTGATTCCAGCTAAATTTCTAAAAGATGGTGCGAAGGTTTTATTTAAGCCTCTAAGTTACTTAATGAACCTATCTATCTTGACGAGTACTTTTCCAGAGGATATGAAAATAGCAAAAGTGACTCCACTTTATAAAAAGAAAGATAAAACTGATGTTAGCAACTATAGACCTGTTAGTGCTTTAAGCGTAGCATCAAAGATTCTAGAAAAATCGGACCGTGTTCAAATTGAAAGATACATCAAAGAAAATAATATAATTTATGAATTTCAATCTGGTTTTCGACATGAATATTCGACTGAAACATGTCTAGTTCATTTAACTGATTATTTGAGGAGAGAAACCTCCCAAGGGCGCTTTGTTGGTATGGTGCTCCTTGATATGCACAAACTTTTGATACAGTTAATCATTGCGTCTTAGTGAAGAAGTTACAACTGATGGGTTTCGATAAGGCAAGTTTAGATTGGTTCAGATCCTATTTATCTAATCGACACCAAGTAGTGGCCATTCATGAAATTCGTTCCAAACTATTAATGCCTATAACATGCGGTGTTCCTCAGGGAAGCATTTTAGGCCCAATTCTATTTTCAAGTTATATAAATGATATGTGTATTTGTATAAAAGACTTAAAACTATTATTGTACGCAGATGACAGCGTACTACTCTATTTAAATCCTGATCCTAAATATATTGAGGAAAAGCTCAGTGGACAGCTGTCTACGTGTGTCGATTGGATGACTGATAATAAGCTTTCTTTACACTTGGGAAAAACAGAAAGCATTTTATTTTGTTCTAAAAGTAGTTCTAAAAAGTCATTTGAATTCAAAGTGACACACAAAAATCAAGCAATCAAGAGAAAAGAGTCTGTGAAGTATTTAGGCATTGAGTTGGCTAGCGCAATTTCATTTTCATCCTTAGTAGAATCAGTTATAAAAAAAGCAATTTCTCGTCTGAAATTTTTGTACAGATATCAAAGTTGTATGGATTTTAAAGCAAGACGTACACTCTCTTTTGCTCTTATTCAATGTTTGTTTGGCTATGCCAACCCTGCATGGTATAGTAACATAAACAAGTCAGATCAAAAGAAGTTGAAGATTATACAGAACAAAATAGTGAGATTTATCAACTGTTCTGGTCCAAGAACTCATGTTGGCTACAGCGAACTTTCTAAAGCTGGTTTTCTTGAAGTCGACCAAAGATCAAAACAACTCGTATTGCATCACATGCATAAAATATATCATACTTAGGTCGAATCATTATATTCGATCCAACTTCGATCTTGTTACTGACGTACATGATTATGATACAAGAAATAGCCGATTCAACTTTAACCAGGGTATTCTCATATCCCTGCTTTAACTCACCAGAAAGAGTAGGTAGTATTGGAAATTCGTTTTATTACAATGCCATAAAACATTGGAATTTCCTTCCCAATGGTGTAAAAGGAATAGGAAACTATGATCATTTTGAGAGGAAATTAAAGGAATACCTAATACTTGACAGTCAGAGAAGAGAAGTGAATAACATATGACATATCATTGAAATTTGTATTCTTCTGTCGGTTCATACTTTTTCATTTTGTATATACTTATATTTTCGTACGTTATAGAAATTTTACAAATTGATCATTATTTTGCTCTTCTTCCTTCTCCTCTTTTTCTTCTTATCCTTCTTCTCCTTTTTCCTTGTACTTAATATCATTTCTATCATCAGTTTAATGTTGTTATTATTATTATCTTTAATAAGTAGTTCTTTTAATTTTCTCATCTGTCTGTAAATATTACTATTTTAACTTATTAATTGTATACATGTCTGCAAGAGACCCCACTGGAAATAAGCTTTCGAGCTTTCGTGGGTTATTCTGTTCAAGCTGACTTATTTTTTATCTGTTATTAGTGTATATTGGTGTATGTTGGAAGCTTGTCGAATAAAAATCAATCAATCAATAATTTTTAAAAAGGGCTAGATTGCGCTACTCATAGTCATTCATAAAAAAGGGCTCTGTTCATTCAGTTTATCTTATGCACCGCCCTTACGTTATACAACATGACATATGTTATTTTCTATAACACCTACGTGGATCCTTGCCATTTGATTGGAGGAGTATTGGTTACATGATGATATTCAATAGATCTTCTATTGCTCGGGCGTGCATTTTTGGTTATATTCGTCGTGCATTTTTGGTTATATGCAGACTGCGTACCTCTCTGCCGAGCGCGTATCCCTGCGTGTATCTCACGCTAACGCAATCTGAATGTAATCGAGAAAGCTTGACTCCAACTTTAATTTATCTTTAATATCAAGAGTAAAGCATAATTTGTTGATTAACATTCTATTAGATCTTCTCCGATGTTGTATAAAACAAATGATGAATGTTTTTCATTCGTTCAATTAAATAGTACAAATATTTTCATGATTTGGAAGATTAACGTTAATTCTATTCAACTCGGCTGACGCCTCGTTGAATAGAATGTTAATCTTCCAACTCGTGAAAATATTCGCACTATTGAACTCATAACCATTCATTATTTGTATAATAATAGTCTTCATGTCAACTTACCAATACAAGGAGGGCCTGAGAACCCCGGACAACATACAGTCTCATACCTATAGAGTACTTGTTGAATTCTTCTACAAGAAACCAGTACAAAGAATCGTATCAATACACCCCTTAACATCCTTGGTTTGTTTTAACTTTGATTACAATCTTCTTCTTTTTTTTTTTGGTTTTATTTCCAGAGCAATAATCAAATGTTATATGTCATAAACATATATATATATGGCAAATAGGCCATTTCAGTCGAATGAACATAATGCCACTGTTCTTTCATGGCCACAATTAATAAACACATGTATATCAATTGTAATGGAACGAAAGTCAAATCAACACTCAAATAAACAGTGCATAACATAAAACAAAATCAAGACAAAATACATTTCTGGTATCAACGATGTTTTACGTATAATCATACTAATTGAACATTATTAACAATAAATTATTCACATAAATAAGATAAAACAAAAGATTGTTGTGGAAAACAGAAGGGCAGGTTACAAAAGCTATGCATAAGGTCGTAAAGATTTGAGTTGTTAATAAACCATTTCATTCAATTCAATTGAGTTGTGCATTGCATGCCCCGAAATTGAGTTAAAGCAGTAAAAAAAAAAAAAAAAAAAAAAAAAAAAAAAAAAAAAAAAATTGTTAAAAAAAAAAACNATGGGTCTAGGTGGACGTTGGATCCACCCCTACAAAAATGAGAAAGTCAATGGAAAGCGATTTATACGTTGTTGAAATAGAGATAGCAAGAGAGGGTAGAGGGAAATTTCGAAGAAAGAGAAGTTATGGAAAGTGAGTGAGTTTAATTCTAGTAATTGTAAAGAACTGGAGAGGGAGAGAGAGAGATAGAAGGGTGCGGGTGGTGGCAGAGATGTTTGGGTCTGCTCGTTCAGTTGGAATTTAATGCGTATGGCTGATTTTTTTCTTCTCTTGAAGCAGTTTAGCCTTTAAGAATGCATTATGCAGTTGCTTGGTGAGTTCCCAATTTTGGAGCCGTAAAGAAATATTTGTATGTGCAATAAGGGTACGCTTGAGGAGAAGGTCGAAATAGTGGGATTGTGTGGTATGTTACAAAACATATATAGGCCCCCAACAAAATGAAATACCATGTTTACAATTGCAAACAAAATATTAGGATTCATTGAGATAAGCATTTACAGAAGACATGCTAATTTAAAATGACTGGATTGTGGAAATAGTACACAGATGCCATGGTAGTTGGTTCTATACAGTGTGAGTCCAAAAAGAGTTTACACCTAGACAATTGCTAATTATTTAAAAAATCATCTATGAACAGTAATCTATTATACATCTCATGTAAGAGTGTTTCATCCCAAATCATTTGGTATCATTTTAGTGTGGTATGTGTTCACGCTTGGATGAGCAGGAGGCATTGTTTGCAAAAGTGCAAACATCGACTTGCGCCAAAGTTTTTTTTTTTGTATCTGATGTTTAATTAAAACAATTGGTATTTGAGTATTAAATCGGTTTTTACAGATCCGAATAACATCCCTGACAAAATTAAACATGCCACACATATCAAATATCGAATATCAAATATGAACGAACATTGGGGCGCGTGTGTGACTTTAATTGCTTCTGCAAAAAGCATATGCAATGCATTTCATTTGATACATTCAATTCATTCTCTCACTCCGCTAATCCCAACATTATACATGCTGTAGGCATCACTTTGGTGCAAGTCGATTTTTTGCACTCTCGCAAACAATCCCTCCTGTTCATCCAAGCTTGAACATATACCACATAAAAAAGGATACCAAATGATTTGGGATAAACACACTTTCATAAGATGTATAATGATTTATTGTTTATAGAGGATTTTAAAAATAATTAGCAATTTTCTAGGTGTAAACCTTTTTTTTTTTACTCACACGGTACTGCCCCGCCCCCTCCTCCGAAGAAGACAAAAGCTGTTTTATAACTGTGTGTTTTCGGTCTAGGGGAGATTCTTCTTGTGCAGAGTGAATGGATATGTGACTAACATGTTTATGGTATTGATAGTTTCTCTATTGTAAGATGTAAAACGTCAAGCATCATATCGGACACGTCCCTGTTCAGTTTTCTGCGCATTTGTAAATAAATGTACTTGAGCAAATGATTGAAGAAAAAAAACTAAAATCGACGACCTGACTTACGAGAGATAAAGGACGGTTATGAAATTTCGAAAAGAGACTACTGCTAGCACTATCACCACCACCACCACCACCACCACTTCCACTACGGCTCTCTTTTTTATTGGAAAATTTAGAAGTATATCATGAACAGCGATTTTCTTGAGAATAAACAAAAAAACTGAGGGTCAATATCAATAAACGATAACAATACGTATAACTTGCCTGTTTCTTGTACAACGGTTCAAGCCTAAGAAGCCGCAGTTTGTTTGGTAAGTCACCAAGTAGTGTTCAGTGTAACCCATACTCCTTTGATAGGAACTGCATCGAATAATTGAAAATAGGAAATAATAAATGTTAACTGTAATTTTGATGAATTTGTTTTGGATAACAAAATATATAAAAAGTGCATATAAATATACCTTCACCTGAACTTTTACTGTTATTGTACTTATTTTTTTCCAAAATGCATCCTGTGATTTAAAAACAATCTTCTATAGAAAGTGGTATTCAGTCATTAACAGAAGTAAAAACTAACTTGTATCTTTATTATTCACAAAACCGAATTTGCTAACGCTACCATGACATCATTATCATATTATCAACCCTATGGACCCCCACTTGTTGTTGAATTAAACTGCGAGAGCTATATGACTTTTATCGGTTTTGGGGGTGATACTGTCGAACATAACTTTCCGCTCTCAAGGATAGAATGTTACTGAAATTTACAACAATTACAAATATATATTTTTTCTTCTAAATGTCAAGCTGTGTTTTATTGATAAATAAAAGGGGTGGAATTAATGAGTACACAATCATAATTATTTGAGTACTTACGAGGCCCCCAGAGAGCATGAACTGTAAATGGGTGTGGCCAGTGATGCCATAGTAACCAACATCACCACAGGTGGAAGAAGGCCCACAATAACCAAGGCCATTATCATCAGACTAGCACAATGGACTGGAAATAAAAATAATCGACATGAACAATCATCAGTAAAATAAAAACAGCTTTGTATTACTTTTACTTCTACTGGATGAGTAATATATTTTGTTTAAAGGGAGAGAGGAAATGAAAAGAAAACACTGTTTGTTGTATTTTATTGTTTTCATCTATTTATTTCTCACCCTGCGGGCTCTGCAATTGTTATTACCCTATCGTTTCCAGTTTCTCCTTGATGGAGAGAAAGCACGTGGGCAAACACCATGCCAAAGGAAGAAAGCAGTAGCACTGTACTGACTAGACATTGAACGAACCTTTTCTATTAGAGTCAATAGTCCTCCCCAATACTGCTCTATAATGTTATTTGGATATTCCCAAGCTCATTAATAACTCTTTGACATTGTTTTCAACTTGACATTATCAACAGCTTCTTCAACATTCATAATTGAAGGAAATTTAAACAAAATGTTCCCAACTTGTGCGCACACGATTTAGCATAGAGGGAGAGACGAGTAAATATTCTCATGATTAATGACGGTGTTTATACAGATTTCCCCGTATAATTTAAACACGTTTGTCAATAAATGTCATACTTTTTCATTCAATTACGTCAAAGAATCCTTAACCTTGCACATCATATAGTCAACTGTGTATTTGTTGACTCATTTTTTGTTAAATTTGTACAATCAATTTGATAATTTCGCTTCCAAATTCTTCCAAAAATCAAACCAAGTTTGTCATCCTCGGCTGCCATGATCGCATTTATGAATCAAATCAAATCAATCAATAATGTTTTTTTTTATCACTAAAGTTAAGGAATCAGAACCAGGAATGCTGCTTTGAATTGCATAGGTAGAGCTTGAAAAACAAGCTGCAATTTTCAGGCTCTACCCATATGCAATTCAAAGCGGCAATCTGAGCAATGACTGTGTTTCTAAATTAAGGCATTGAACAATGAGTCGTCATCGCTGCTCTTAATGTTGTGTAGTATTGTCCCAAAACCCAGTTAATCACATGTACCCTCATATTTGAGATGCACTTAAAAGCCAAGTTTATGCCTTTATAATCCTTCCCAATAAGAAAGGCCAAGTGCATCCATAAACTCCTTCCCAGGAAATACAACCACTGTTAAGTTTAAGCCAATACATAAAGCTACGAAGTAGTCCATTGTCTTGGCGGCTCTCATTCATGTCTTTGTCCCTTTGACACAATGTTACCTACCCTGATATTACTTGTATCCTTCTGGATAAATATGACATGTTCTAGCTTTCTCGGAGGAGTTCAGTTTTGATCACCATTTGATCAAGACCCTCTTTCTAGCTGGCTCTCTCTTCATCCTGTATTTTTCATATGTGGAAGTTTGTATGATGTGACCGATTAGAGTCTCCAAAGTTTGGAGATAATAAAATACTCTATCACTCTGGAATTGCTAGCCTCTCCTTGATTCTTTATATTTGATGTACCTCTCCTACTGCCAATAACTCAAAACACCGATCCCAACACGGCATGGTGGAGAACCCGGCTTTGAAGAAGTTTTCTTCAATAAGATATCGATGAGAACCCGGCTTTGAGGAGTTTTCTTCAAAATACTTACTAAGATCGATGAGGACCCGGTTTTGGAGAATTTTTTCTATAAGATATCGAGGAGAACCCGGTTTTGAAAATGACTACGAATGACTACGAAAACAATTAATATGACAACAGCTACAGCCTGATCCCTACGTCATGGAGCATGTCGACCAAGGCTTTGATGATGGTGACCTGTCGACTGGCGATGGCGACGACGAAGACGATGATGAAGACGATGACAACGACAAACAAATTCAATGCACCAGCTATATACAACGGACCAGGAACGACATCAACGAACAAGAACATAGCCATTGGCATAGACAGACATGCACCCATTCAGGACCATGATGAGGACATCGACGCCTCGATCACTGTAACTTCACTACACCCAGAATTTTTGCTCACAACTTTACAACCTTAATTTTCAATTTATCCTATTTTTTTCTTCTTCATACTTAATGTATGATCCGCTGTTTTAGAATTTAACACACCAGACAGATTGCTGGTTGGGTAAGTGATCATTTTGTGTTCCAAGTTTGTGAGTGAGTGTGTAAGAGAGGATAGTGTTGTAGTTAATTGTTTTAAAACTTTTAATAATGTACATCTGCGTAATTTATTTGCAACAAATTCGTAGTAATTACATGTAGCTAGTTAATTGTTTTTAATACTTTTAATAATGTGCATCTGCGTAATTTATTTGCAACAAATTCGTAGTTTGCACTAGCTGTCTTTTCTTTATGTTCACTGACCTTGACCAAAGTGCCCCTAACTGACCGGACAAGTACGACTGTGGTGACACATATATAATATATGTAGCTAAACATGATAAATGAATTGAAAGATTGATAAATTACATCACCACCCTACATAAGCTTGTCTAAGACTAGATCAATTGCTCAGTGCTTTCGTAATCCTGCCAATTTGCAGTGGAAAGGTGAGACAATATAATTTGTGATTTAATGGTAATGTCACATGCTAGTCTAAACTATTAATTGGCTTATCACTGTTTGAGGCTTTTGTAAACCTGCAACATTTCTGCAGTTAAAAGATGGACAGATACATTTGTGTGATTGTGTTTTATTTTGATTCTATTATCCTTTCGTGTTTCGCATTCATATTTTGTAATTGTGGTTCAATTTTAAATATAGTTGAAATTAGTTTAATGAATGAAATATCTAAATATTCACTCAGGGTTATAGATGCAATTACCAGTGCAGGCAGTACGACGCATAAAACTGACAGATAGTCAGTTCACTTCATAATTTAAATGAAGATTTGTCTCTGCGATATTGGTTAACTGAACAAACCATGTGCATATAGATATGAAGTTTGTTTTACTAAATTACTGTAACTATTTATTGTTGTTCTCACTACCACGAGGCAGATTAAGAAGACACTTACTAACTACTGACCATATACTTGCAACATTTTGCGGTATGACACAGTACTTATACTTCGAACTGGCACATAATGAAACATATAAACTACTAGTGGATTGATAAAAAGTCAATGATGGCTGACTTATGTTCGGATTTGTCGTACAGAAATGTGCTAATTGTATGGTTAGAATATGAATAGACTTGTATAAGCATTGGGCGTAATACATGTAACTATTACATTCTTTCTGATTCTTACATCGCTTTTGATTGACAAGTTCGAAAATATCTGTTTGAGGTTTAGTTGAATTTGATTCATTATTTACAAGTTTTATGATTATACGAATGTTTGATTAATAACGGGATAGGTATATGATTGTACTACATTTCCATGTTCCTATTATAGGCCTTGTAGCATGGACTTATTTTCATTGCCTTGAGCGCACCCGTTGCTTTCATATTTCGTATATCTATACTTGAAAGGTGATCATAATCAAAACATATACTTACGGAAATTAAGTATCAAACTCATTTGGATAGAAAGTAACAATTTGTTTGAGTTCTTTATTCATTGGATCGTACTTTGCTCATTCGTTGGTTAGTGTAGTTGATTCGAAAGAAAAGAATCAGAAGCAATTTTTGTATGTGAGTTAACCTGAATACTATTACATTACCGTTAGTTAATATTTGTTGATTTGCAATTTGCATGATATTCTCCGCTATTTGGTTTTGTTTTTAGTATGTGTTTGGAAAAGGCTTAGTGTTTAAGTGTTGTTAATATTATAAGTATATTCGGTTTGTGCTTATACTCTAGTCTGTGTTAGAATATTAGTGATTTACATGTATTCAATTTGTAGATGTGTGTGAGAGAGATTTAAGAGGAATTGGAACAATAATCACATGTTTCGCTTTATACATACAATTAACTAGGTATTGTTTATTTTTCTTTAATAAGGAATGAGTGCCTCATTTTCCGAAGAAAGGGGATGTTGTGTAGTATTGTCCCAAAACCCAGTTAATCACATGTACCCTCATATTTGAGATGCACTTAAAAGCCAAGTTTATGCCTTTATAATCCTTCCCAATAAGAAAGGCCAAGTGCATCCATAACCTCCTTCCCAGGAAATACTACCACTGTTAAGTTTAAGCCGATACATAAAGCTACGAAGTAGTCCATTGTCTTGGCGGCTCTCATTCATGTCTTTGTCCCTTTGACACAATGTTACCTACCCTGATATTACTTGTATCCTTCTGGATAAATATGACATGTTCTAGCTTTCTCGGAGGAGTTCAGTTTTGATCACCATTTGATCAAGACCCTCTTTCTAGCTGGCTCTCTCTTCATCCTGTATTTTTCATATGTGGAAGTTTGTATGATGTGACCGATTAGAGTCTCCAAAGTTTGGAGATAATAAAATACTCTATCACTCTGGAATTGCTAGCCTCTCCTTGATTCTTTATATTTGATGTACCTCTCCTACTGCCAATAACTCAAAACACCGATCCCAACACGACATTAAGACAACCATGACGTGTCATAGCAATTTACTCTTCCGGGACAGGTGTACATTTTTATGAAGTTTATTCCATTCGGTCGAATTCCTTGTTCGCAGAGGGAGATAGCAGTAAACATTCTCACGATGAACGATGGTGTATTGTTAATTCTATTTGTTCATCGTCTCTACAATTTCAGTTGAATAATAATAATAATGATAATAATAATAATAATTTTAAGCTTCCGGCGAGAAGTTTCAATTGGTGTAACGAAATGTTTTGTATTGATTGCACCCGTAAAAAGTTTAAAGTTGGTAATGAATATTATTTCATACAATTTGTTAACTCTTGCTCTTACATGACAACGAGCTTAGCAACACAGCACATGGCAAGTCAGAGTTAAATTGCATTTAAAAGCATTTAATAACCCAGCTCTGTAGACATAATAATTCTGAGGTCACAATTTCAGGTGAACTATATTGATTGATACCAGTTAAAGTTAACGTGTATTGTTAGAGGCTTTAATGGCAAATGGAATGAAATAATTCAAACAAAGATTTGTCCTGCATAGGAATATTGAAGTGATCCTATTACTCCATATTTATTTTTCCAAAGCAGTCCTCTTGACTGTGCTGATCATTTGGACCCTTTTGGGGACAACTACAGGGCTCATGTGGTCTTCTGTTATACCATGAACCTACTAGAGATTAAACCATATTTTATTGTATTGTTCATTGTGGGTTTTATACACCAAACGAACATTTTCAGTCAAAACATTTGCTCTGAAATGCAAAAAAAAACAAAAACAAAACAAAAAACACTGGTGGGTCCCTTAAAATATAAATTTTTGGCATTTTGAGCACTGATATAGGACAATCAGTCGGTAAAGTGGAGGGCCTAACTCAAATATCATGCCTAATTTTTGAGTTGCCTTCATACCACACAAACCGAGCATACCTTATTTTTTTCGAAAGATGGTATCATAATACAAAATATTGCAGATATTTTTATTTTTTCTAGCGGTCACCCCTAAATGGAAGAAGGCGTCCATAAAAACGGCTTTTTCGACAGAGCCATGAACTTATCCCATAATCCTATGGCAGAATTAAAGTGGTGGTTGGATAATATCCACAGTTGTGCAAAAAGATTCTCTCCTCCTACCCCAACATGGTGCTACAAAGTGATGCTAGTAGCAATTGATGGGGGCTACATATTTAAAAACATCCGGTGGGGGTAACTGGAATGAAGACGAAAAACAAAACTGCCTACCCAATGCCAATGGAATAAACTACACGGAAACCACAGCAGCTTTTTATGCATTGAAAGCTCTGTGCAGTAATGGCAACAATTGCCACATTAGATTACAAATAGATAACACATTAACATTAAAAACATGGGAGGCTCCAGGTGTCAACTGTTCATTTGGCAGGAATATTAAACATAGAGGCAAATAGATGAACAAGATTATTTAATAATCGAACAGAATGGATGTTAGAAAAACTAGTTTTTGATAAGATACAAGAAAAAGTTGAACCGTTGGAAATAGATTTGTTTGCATCACGCTTGAATAACCAGTTAACAAAGTACACCTCGTGGCACCCAGAACCAGAGGCGGAGGCAGTAAATGCATTTTTTAATGGATTGGGGAAAATACAAATTTATGCTTTTTCCCTATTCTGCTTAGTTGGAAGGTCAGGAGATAACGCACGACAAGACCTGCCGTGTACTAGTTAATTGCTCCGAACTGGAGCACACAGTCTTGGTATGACATGCTGCATGACATGTTGATGGAGCCCCCCCCCCCACCCCCATGTATGTCTCTCAAAAGCAAAGAAAGTGTATAACTGTTAACACAACCAATCTCTGGTGAACCACACCTACCTTTTCACCGCTTAAATTTGCTTATTTGCAGGGTATCCGGAAATGGAAAGCACTTCAAAAAAAAAAAAAAAAAAAAAAA
>BEXV01002237.1:34517-48388 GCA_003118195.1 Hemicentrotus pulcherrimus
AAAAAAAAAATATATATATATATATATATAAATATATATATATATATAATTAAAGTAATATATATATATATATATATACATGATATATACTTGTTTTTATCAGGGTATTATCTCTAACCGAGATAGGGAGGAGTCGAGACTCAAAGAGGAAGGGGAATGGGAGAGACTGAGAGAAGGGACAAACTAATGAGAGATTGGGACAGAGGGGAAGAGGGGATGGATATATAGAAAGTGTAATATAGCTAGGATGGAGTGGAAGCTTAGGTGCGACGTAGATACAGAAAGAAAGGACGTCATGTTTTGTAAGAAACAAAAAGGGGGAGTAACGCAAACCTATATAATTATAGGGTATACCCACATATTCCAATGTCAACCAACCCCGAAGAGATCCATGTTTCCCCTTCATTAAAATAAGATTAAGCAGTGTCCCGCTTAACAATATACTCAATAAACTATAACATCGTTACCGATGCATCTTTAATCGATAATTTGCCTTTTGCTTCCCCGCTGGTACTATTCAATATTCAATGCTCTGTGTGGACATAGCATGAAAAGAAAGAGTTGGTGCATTAAGTGTAGACCGAATATGAAAGCCCACCCGCGCGTGTTACACTCTCTGTTGCCGTGGGACCAATTATTATAGGGGACCATTTTGATCGGCAGTCTATAGACCCCCTCACAGGGTATAAGTACAACGGAATTCTTATATCAAGACTCGGATCTGCATGAGTTGGAATAAAGTAGAAGAATTACAAATCAGCTAGTACAACAACAGAAGTAGGGAAATATACTCCAACGAGAAACTTTGTTATGCTCCAACGAGTGATGTACTTTCGATATGTCAGGAAAACCGTCCCGGCAGACATAATTTTCTCGAGTTATGATGGCGCTACATTTTGTGACAACCAGGAGCCTTGAGAATACCTTTTCTTTGTGCCTCTTTTCAGGTAGGTTCAACGTATTTTGGATGTTATCTTCGATACGTAAACATAGACCTACCCTACATGATTGTATTAAAGATTGCTTAATTTCCACATTTAGATGAATATTTCCGAATTATATTAGCTGCATTTTGGGAAAGACTTTAATCACAATAAAACTACATACCGATATAAACAAATGCACTTATGATGTTAACTCATCATATTTCATTGTCAAGACTTTTATATTTACTTTCATTTTTCGTTCAAAATCGACTTTGCGTTTTCTGTGCGAGATAATTAAGGTAAACATTCTGAAATAAAGCTTTAAATATGCACACTTAATCGTCAGCAAAGCGTAACCGGAGTTTATAGGGTCCATGATGGGTCCAAATTAAACTGAATAATTATTTAGGGTTCAACTTTTAAGAGTTGCAATTTTAAATATGGTTCCTTCACCCAGGGGTCAAATTATTACATTTTAATCGCGAAATGTACACCCTTTTACATGTTTTATGAATGTTGTTTTTCATCTTGGTGCAAATTTAGAGACATGCAGTCCAAGGAAGCCGCATGGCTTAATGGCTTTCTTTATTTTGTCATTTTATTTGTTGTTGTACATGATACATGTATTCTTATATTGTATTGTTTATGATTGTTAATAATTCAGAAATAAATATGAATTGAATTGAATCAACATGATAGAATGAGACGAATCGGATTAGTTAGGCATCTAAAGTTTGCTGCTCGCGAAAGATGGTTATGTTATGGATAAATCATTGGGGACATGAATAATATTGTGATAGAGTTTCATAGCAGGATCCTTTCGGAAGAAGTTAGAGAAGTTGGAAGTATTTCAGTCTCATAAGCGCCTTTGATAAGGCAACTAGATATTGGCGCTTTATAAGCTCCTGGATTGGATGGATTGGATAGTACTACTACTTGCTGAATTTGATCTTCGTTAGATTGATTCCAAACAACTGCCATTTTCTTTTTTCATCTTCATCACGTTTTGAGTGAGTTCGATGAGAGCGGGATTACCATTGCTACGGGTTCAATAGATCAGCCGGCTATGGGGTATTATTTGGAAGACGTAACAATAGGAAGGGGTGAAAAACTTGCTTAGTCTAGGTAGTGCAAACACTGAATGTGACAAAAAACTTTACAATTCATCTACAGCAAATAATTTCGAGAGACGACATTAATCGGAATATCATTCCCTTGTCCATCTGGAATTCTGGATACATCGATTGTTCAGGTAATTTATAGTCTACTTCCTTAATTTCTTTTTATGCCAAGTCAAATCCTCTGAATTTAAACCGATTAATGAAGTTTGGAAATATATAATTATCAAACATATTTGCATCAAATTATTTGTCAGGAATTACAAGAAAGAATATTATAACTAAAAGGTAATATAAAGTTTCGGGAATTTTTGAAATTCGGACGTGGATAATGATTCTTTACAAATTTATTATAATTGGATACCCCTGTGGATGTATTATAAGCACAAGAAAATTTAGCCCCTAAAACACTTCTGCTTTCGAGAAAAATTGAGTGTAAAAATTTACCGGTGCTCCCGGTAAATTTTGATAAATTTCGAATAGCACCTACGGCCGTACAATGGTAACTGCGACCATGAATATCTCAGAATATGGAGTTGTGATACGTAATTCCCAAACGGAAATGGCTAATCGGTCGATTTTAGTCAAGAAACATTGTTCTATAGCTTAATTAATATATTGACCTTGAGAGGGAGCTAAACAATATAAAGAGTTTATATTTACAATTCCATAACTTTAGACACGATTTCAACCGCGACAACGATTATTGAATATTATAGGATCGCATATGCTTCCAATACGTTCATTTGAACCAAATTCATGACCCCATACAAAAACTTTGTATTACCTTTAACTGGTTAAACCGCCCACAGCAAAAGTCCCCCTTTTTAATTAAACAAATTTATATTCATAAATGAAGTCCTCGGGTTGCCAACTTTGTTATTGTTTATAGTTTTCATATTTTGCTTTAAACAAAATTATTTAGTAAAAAGTATATATTTTCTTTTTTCTTTGGCAATCTTTATAATTAAAAGGAAAAGATGAATCCTCGCAAAGTTGATTATTACAAATCTAGGAGCAAATCTGCCTAACTGGCTCTCCATGCAATATAACATTTTTAACTTGAAAATGACGCTACCGCTAAACGGTATAATCATCCAAATATTTTGCATGATAGACAGGGGTACGATAAAAGCTAAATCAAATGGTTCTGCGTGAAATTCATTGAATCCGCAAGGTATAATTTGCGTTTTCCGTTCACAATTTCTGTCTGCCACAGGACACCAGCATGTGTATATCAAGGAAGACTAGATCCAGACAATAAAAGACACTAGAAACTAGTGAACCCGAACAAATTATTGATGAGAGTCGCATCATGGACAATGATGTTTACACGATTCTTACAATGACCATTGTATAAAGGCAAATCTATGGATTGATAATAGTCATTGCCAAGCGGATCCAGAGGGGTACTGAGAGGGCGGATGTCGGGGNGGGGGGGGGTAAGTCGCGACGGATGAGGAGAGACAGCTAAAGAAGGAATAACATACATACTGCCGTTCTGTGATGGTTCAAGTCAAAGGTCGAATAATAGGAAGACATCCCCCCCCCACAAATCGAAAAAAATAAATAAATAAATATATCAAAATTTAAAAATACCAAAAAATCAAATCAGAATGTCATTCTGATTTGTTTTTTGGTATTTTTAAATTTTGTATTTTGTATCTTTGTATTTTCCTCATTGAGGAAAATACAAAGAAAAGAGTCTTTAAGGGCATGGTAATTTTGAAGATAATAACAACCCTCCCCAAACACGAACATGTACACCCCGCCACTTGAAGGCCTGTTTTTCTCGCATTCGTAAGTCCAATGCTGCTCTACCCCCTTAACACAAGTGCCCTTCAATGCCTGCAATTTTGGCTACGCCACTTGTTCCACCCCAACCATGTTCCAACAGAGGTTTCATGAACAACACTTCTTTGGAAAAGCAGAAGAAATAAGTGGATGACCTCCTTTATGAGAGGGCGGTCGATAAAGGCAATTGATTGTCCAATTTCTCCTTGATCATGTTGATGGTGGGGATATTCATGAGCTTTGGCTTTGGAAGCCTTTTCATTTTCCAGATGGTTCCACTGGGTCCATAAATAGAAGTAATTCATAATTTGTATAAGTCCTCTCGAGTCTGCTCTGCGCAGCTTTGTCGAAGAGACGATTGAGCTATACATTCAATTTTCTCGAAGCTCATAACGTGATAGTTGGTTGGTTGGTTGTTATTTAACCTGACTGCATAAGAAAGCATAAATGCAATTAGTAAGCAACCAGAGGACCGACGGCTTTAGGTCCTCTCCGCGAGGGACCTGGTAATGAGGATATACCAAAGGGCACTAACGATCGACTTCGTTTCGAACCCGGGTCGCTGGGCTACGATCGAGACCACTGCTCTACCAAGTGAGATATCGCGCCTCCTCACAGTGATGATACTAATTATGTACATCCCACATTACCATGTAGTCTAGCAAAATATTATTATAATACGAATGTTTGAACTGTTCTGTAGGAAAATGCTCAATAAAATGCCATTTTATTTTGATAAATAAAATCAAAAACATCGGACAGCCACAGATATTTGTATAGATTTTCCAGCTACACTGTGTTATCACCATCTCCTTAAGTCACAATAAGAAAAGAATTGGAAGTTTCCGGGAGGTAACAAAAAATCTATATTTTGACACATTTCCCACTACATTCTAACGATCTCTTGATGAAACGTTTTCCAATCAACATATACCACTCGAGACTATTATAACCATGCGCTCTACTTTCGCTTGATTAAATAGGTTAAACACCTAGAGTGCTCAAAAATATTGATTTTCATCTTGTGGCAAATTTCGAGTACCTATAACTTCACCCCCTTCGTGTCTTCGTGTAATGCGCTAACGAACGTATATGCCCCCAAAATGTCTTATACCGAAACCCCAGTCAGACAGTTGCGAACGATAGCAGACCGGTAATACTAATAGACTGAAAATAAAATTAATTACACCGAGAAGCCAAGATCAATATGATTGATACGTCTGTCACACCAAAGAGACCGTCATCAGATCGAACAAAAACTTACGTTACCCGATTGGTGCTGAATCGGTCAATTTGGAGTCACATCTCGGTCACACCAGCCAAAAGATCGACCTCACACTGACTTATACACATCGTTCAAGAATTTATATAACGACAAAATGACCCAAGAAACGGTCGGTTGTGACTTATGAATAGCCCATTCTCGTAATGTAATCAGATTTAATGCACAAATACATTTTAAGTGCCACATTACAAATTAGTTCATTCATCTTTGATTATTGTATTTCAAAAGTCAGAATCCGAATTGCATACATAACGTGTTTGTAGGACAAGCCATCAGCAACAAATAATTATTTAAATGCAAATCGCGTTCTGGATATTGAAATAAATGTACAAGCATTGAATTCGTAACAAATAATAAAACGAATGAAATAATTTGTAACAAGGCACTTTAAAGGTACTATGTCCCATTTTGCAAGCCAAAAAAAAAAATGAAAAGGTTCAATTCCAACGGCATTTGAAAGATAATACTAATTTAGAACTTCCCTAAAAAAAGAGGGGGGGGGGCTTGAAAATGTCTTTAAGTGGGCAAATAATGACTAGTAATTGTGGAATCGACTTAAGAGCTGTAGAGCCAGTAAGTTAGAGTCTGATTTTCAGACCATTGTACCGAATGGTCGTACGTTTTATGCTGCGCAAAGATTCAATCACTTTAATTTTGGCCATTACAAGAAGTGGGTTATTGATCGGCTCATTTTTTGTATGTTATTACCAAAGAAGAAGAAGGGAAAAGGGCCAGTCAGTCGCTCAATAGTGTCTGACAGTGAAGTCTAGCAAGTAAACGGGTTTCCTTGCATAATTTGAATATTAGGACACAATGTATAGGACATAATATTCATAATTCCTGCAAAGTTCTACAGAATTAGATGTTGACTGCAAAAGGGACATATTATATCTTTAATAACAAAGATTTGTGCATTAAATTTGATAACATTACGAACATGATCTATTGGTTTGGCAGTGTGACTGAGGTGTTCATGTTGTGGTCTGCACCGCAAACGGGTCACTGGGGTCAAGCGTGTGGGACCGCGGAAGGTAACACGGCGTTGCCATGCCGACGGGACGCTGTACGGCTTCCATGTACATTGTATCAGGATTCATGTGCACGGTGGAATCATGTAGATCGATTTTTTATAAACAAAGAAAAGGCATTCGGTGCTGGGGCAGGGTGTCAGCTTTCACTTTTGTTCCCGTTTATATGACGAGTGGAAGTTCACCGGTGGGTTCTTTTGCGTGGGAATAATTTATGATCAGAGTTCGTCGTCATGTCATCGAATCTTTTAGGATCTTAAGTGCTTCAAAAAGGTTAGAGTTGGGATTTTTTTAATGATTTAGGCCTATGTCAGAGGTCACATTTGCTTTTAAATTCAGTGTGAATCAGGGTCATCATTTATATATTCTTAACTTATTACATCGTTGGATTAATTTTTATTCAGAGATCGTCATCACCATCATCATAATCATATATCTTTTAAATCTAAAGGGATTCGGAGCCGAATTTTGAGTTGGGATTTTAAAAAAGGATCACATTTTGTTTTAAAATATCGTGTGAAAAAAAAATCTGACATAATGTATTCCTCTATTTATTAAGCTACCGTTGGATTAATTCATGTTTCGAGACCGTCATTGACTTACCTATTATTTGGATTTAAAGTGATCGAAAGAGATTACATTCTAATTTCTCATGGGTCATAATATTCATATCTTCATGTATGTTCTACTTTTCTTCTATTGTTTGGATCTAATGTTCTCCAAAGTCGACGTACGAGTTGCGAGCTTAAAAGCTGATGACCGAAATACCATTGAGTAGATGAATCGGAAGAATCATAATTGTTTTCCTTAGAACCATTCCAGTATCATAATATTCATACTCTCTTTACTATACCTTTGAAAAGTCAATCATTGGATTAATTAGTGTTCCGAGATCGTCATCAACTTTTCACTTAGATCTTACTTTAAGTACTTCAAGGAGGTAGAGGTTTTTCATACCGGAAGCAAGTCGGATATAATTTTGTTTAAAGCTTATCTGTATTAGTTTATAGGGGGGTGTTCCGAGATCGTCATCAACTTTTCACTTGGATCTTAATTTAAGTACTTCAAAGAGATAGAAGTTGGGATGATATTCTTCATACCGGGATCAAGTAGGATATATAACTTTTGTTTGAAGTTTGGCATAATTATAAAATGTCACGAGTCATGATAATTATGTCTTTTCTATATAGCCAGTTAGTCAAATTGTTTTTTGTTCTGTTTTTTTTTTTAACAACTCATACTACTCATCGTGTAGGAAGGTAGCTTTTAAACTTTTTAGAGGATATTTCTAGGTCCATGGAGATATCACTTTTTTCTTCTTGTTTAATGATAAGATGAGTAATCAGGTTGTGGAAACATTCAGACGTTCTTAGATATGAGTCTCCTATTTTGTAGACCTAACACTGTAAAACAGTCATGTAGCTGTCTCGTCCAAAGTATTTCGTGAAGGTATAGCTGATATTACATAGTTTTGGGGTTCTCGTAATATTTCATGTTGTCATCGTCTCAATTATTGTACGTTCATTTTTTTTTTCTTTCTGGCTCTCTATGAGTAACAAAGCCACCCTTATAACGGTCTATAATTTATAGAGCAATCTAGTCGTATTCTGGTTTAATAACTATTTGTTTATGTTAAAGGCCCGCTTCACTACTTGTAGCTACTTACGCCCCATCTATATTAAATAATGCCTAATCGGTGACCATTG
This sequence comes from Hemicentrotus pulcherrimus, assembly GCA_003118195.1. Classification (NCBI taxonomy): domain Eukaryota; kingdom Metazoa; phylum Echinodermata; class Echinoidea; order Camarodonta; family Strongylocentrotidae; genus Hemicentrotus; species Hemicentrotus pulcherrimus. The sequence goes on from BEXV01002237.1 coordinate 42,375, forward strand.
GTCCCCCATGATCCTCTTTTCCTTATGTTAACTGAGAGCTGACTTGATGAGATAACCACATGTCCATTGAGAGTATAATCCCTCCTGTAAAGTAGTGCTGATAAGCTTTAATATATGGAATACAAACCCAAACCAAACCTGTTTATTGTCTATTACAATTCATAGTTTAGAAACTTAATAAATAGATCCCCCAAATACACACAGTGTGCCTTGGAAGGATGTTCTCTACACAAGTCACGATAATATGGAGATGTCACGGTAAAAGAAATACCAATAGAATATAGGATCAACGTGGGCATTCTTCAAGAGATAAGAAGGCGATCGAATCTGGCAGATTTTCTTAATACTCAGCTCTATTCCTCTTTTAAAAAAGAGAAGAATCTCTCCATCTCCCCTTTCCTCTCTCTCTCTCTCTCTCTCTCTCAGTATAGTTCCATTTTCATTTCTTGAACAAATAATCGTAAGCCTTTGCTTGCAGATTAACAGACTGAATGCAAGTTATGCAACAAAACCCGCGTCCTTCGATCCTACATCGAATTTATTAACCTGTTTCATTAAATCGTTTGTGCTATAAAAACACGATTAGACATTTAGAAAATCGTTCTAATCTCTCATTACAGACTAAAATCCAGAGGAAATCCGTTTAACTATCGAATTAGTTGCTGTATACTTGCAAACAAGTACAAAATAGGTGATTTTAGGGCTGAAGAAAAAAAAAGTTGAAGAGCGTTTTTGCTTTCTCGATATAGCTGTTACGTAAACAGCTAGGAATAACTATGATTACAATATTGTGAATTATAAAGCGCTTTTTTGATATGATAAAAGATGATAATTATTATAATTGCTCCGGCTTTAGCCGCTCGAGTTACCCTAGCTGAAGACTAGCTGGAGACACTCAGTCGTTAAAGGGATTTATTCAAACAGGGTCGAAAGGATGAAAGCAGTTAGTGCTGTGGACTATAATAGCTACGTGTATAGTTTTGTTGAATACTGTTTGTGAAACTTAAAATTTGGATTTTCTCATTTTGTTTCAAATCCAGGTGTTTTACGGAGCTTATGCTAACTTTACATATCTGCGAGGAAAGTCTAAGAGTCATCAGCAATAGCAGCATCGTGATACGCACCGGGAAACCATTCTTTCATCGTCATCATCACCACCATCTTATCGCTATATTCCTTCCAACAGTGCGAGACATCATTCCTGGAATGGATTCTTTTTGGGGTCGCGTTAACTACTACTTTTGAAGAAAGTTATAACAGGCCTTCTTTTGTTTAGGCCCTGGTGAAATACTTGCATCGATCATGGCTACAGAGGACAAGCAGATTCAGTACAGTCCTCAAGTAACACCGCGATCAGCCGCTGGGTCAAATGGTGGTGACGAAACAGGGGAAGAGGTAAAACCAGAGGAACAAGAAGTTCCGCTAGAATTAGGGTCACAGACCCAAACCGCAGAAAATACGACCACTGAGCCGAACGAGTTTGAACTTCCATCTGTAACAGGCAACGATGTTGAGACTCACAGAATTGCCAGTGGGTCCAAAGTCGATGGCCACAGCGAGGCCAAGGAACAGATCACACTCGTTCTTCCTTCGGTCGCTGGGTTGGTCCTGCACCCAGAAAAGGCCGAAGTTGGGAACGATGGACTCACCGAGAGCGTCATTCTTGATGATGACAATGAGGAAGAACTTCACCTACCGCAAATTGAAGTCAGTCAGTCGGGGAAACCTTCGGGGGAGGCCGGCCTTCCCACTTGGAATGGCGACGCGGAATCGTCCATCATGCAACTGTCCCAGAAACCGCGCAGGGAAATTACCGCCGAGAACGCGCATCCGAAGTGTTTCGGGAACGTCGGCGCAGCGGGGTTATCTCGTGTATTCACGTCCGGCAGTTTCTGCCCTGAACTTTCAATTCGCGCCATGGCTCCCAAAGTTCCGTCAAACGACCTGCCTGTGGAATACAAGCCCTCACTACCGAACTTTAGAGAGAGAAGCAAAAATGCTGAGAGGAGCAGGACAATTCCAGATACGCCGCGAAGGCAGAAAGGTACCTTCAAGATGCCTGAAATACGGTCATCAAAAGTGTCCCTGTTTGCGCGGGACGGCGAACGAGCAAAGAATCTTCAATTTGGTCCTGCTTCCACTTGGAACCTGGACCGGTCTAGGACTGATATGAACGGGAGCAAATCTAGGCTCCGCGAAAAACTACAGGAAGAGCAAAAACGTCCAGAAAGCGAAAGCGACGAGTTAACGCCATCAGAATCGGGTGAAATGGGACAGAAGATTCATCAATGGTTTAAGAAAGACCGCAAGAAAGATCAGAAGAACAATGGACACGGCAACGCTAGGAAATCAAAACGCTCAAAAAACATATGGGACGCTGGAATACAAAATCGCGTACATCGAGGACTCGCCTCCTCCATGATCAAACCGAACGAAAGTATAGGCAACTATTTGAATGACGTCACGTCAAGCCGGTTCCCTGAAGTCGAGACCCGGCAAATCGTAGCGACGAAATCATGAAATGGTATAAAGTTAAGCATTACTTCCCTGGACTCATTGCGTTGGGATATTATGTATGTTGCACACCAGGCCTACCCTTTATAAATAAAACTCATTGTACCATTATGCATGTATGGTTTTTTGTCCAAATTACCATTCATCATGGTAACCATGATAACTGCCTATGCAACTGGTGCGACCAATGTGCCACCAAAAGTTATGTCGCACCAAAGTGGACTGCAAATCAGAGCTGAAATTCAGAAGGATTTGCAATATAGTCGTTTGGAAAATTTGGGAAACCAAAAATTTGTCTACATGTTTCAGAAATGATAAACGCCAGTGTTGTGGCCTTTTTAAAATTTCAATCCGCTAATGTTGGCATTTGTCATTGTTCGGCATAATCTGAAGAAAAAAAAAAATTTTGGGATGGCTTCTGACAGTGCAATGTTGGCTCAATTCGAGCATTTTTTTAAAACTGTTTCATTACATACTAATTCGCAATACGTAGCATTGGTCATTATTTATTTTTTTTTATTACATGGATTTAAAGTATTCACCCGAAGAAAATTCACAACTGATAACATGGACAAATCATATATCGATGGAAAGATATCCTCTTGAAAAACACAAATAATTTGCTGAAAAGTCATATAGATAATTATCATGGAATTAAAGGCGTAAAATGCAATGTAGTGGCTAGCAGTCTCGCATGTGACGTCACGAATCTTGACACTCTACGGAGGACCGCTGAAAATCTGGATCTCAAAATTAACATTTTTGACAGATGATTACTGAGGGCCCCAAACATATTTTGAAGAGGGAAGTCGTTATATTTGATCAGTAAGCCTTTCCCTTCGCAATGATATGAATTTTGCATCAATTCAAAACACTTTTGATTCTTCAGGTGACTACTTTAAGCACTCAGATAATACAACACACATATTTTTGTTACTCGCTCTTTTCTTGCCACGGGAATGCTGTATTTGGATGATTGTCTGGAACTATGGAATTTGTGTTTATGCTGTGGACCTTTCTTAAATGAACTTGTGATCTCGAATTTCAATTGGGCCTACCACTCGTGGGCATTATTATTCATATATAATTATAATGGTCATATCATATTTATTATTTTTTGTCGGGGGGGGGTGTCATTTGATTTCCCATATTTGTTACGAAGAATAAATAAAACTTTTAGCAAACAACATTGCAAGGGGCATTTTCCTCGATGTTAAGTCTGGTCCGAGCTATATATTTCAATACAACGTGGCCCATTAAAAACGGACTAGCATATTCCCAATAATGCGGGACAAAAATCACTAGTGCCAGTAGATATAGAACCTGTTTCGAAGTAAAATAGTACCAACATTGCTACAGTTGGTTGAGTATCTTTTTAAATCATTATTATTATTATCATTATTAATTTTTAATTCTAGACCCATTTTTTGCGAAACAATGTCGGTCCTATCCACCGGCAGTGCCCCTTGCCGAAATTAACATCAAAATACATTATCAATATGGAGTTTATATGCCTAAGATTTAGGCAAGTTGTAATAAACGTCATGTTGAATGTTAACAAATTTCCACGCACATTTCCCGCTTTTTTTTGTCCAGGCGTTTCTAATGACTATATAGCAAGTCCCTGGTTAAACACAGACATGAAATCATATTATTGTTTGAAATGCCGTTTCATTGATTGCGTTACGATATGCTCCCAAGACAAAAGCCCCTCTATCAAATTTGTGAATCTTGGTATGATAATAATTCATGCATAAGGATTCTCCTTCCGCTGGTACCCGTAGATTTGACCCCACACCATTGGAGGCATGCATGCACGCTCGTCCGTTTTATTGGGTCACCCTGTATAGGGCTGTTGACTTGATATGATCCTCGAGTATGCTTAAACTTTAGGTATTTTTGTAACATAATGTGGCAAATTACCGTGGACTTTTCTGTTATATGTACGTTTTACAGAAATGATGGTATATGATTATACATGTACATATAAAGTCCGTTATGGTGTAATATTGAAAAGATAACGTCGCAATAATAAGAGTCGATTATGTTGATGTAAATGCATGGGGACAAGTTTTGAAATACTAAATCTCACTTGATTGTGCTGTGTCCTTTCTCTCAATAAATTATTCTAAGAATTTAAAGTTAATTCTCGACTAAAAATATATCCAGTTTCAGAGGTGTTAGGCACATTGTCGAAATCACGGAGAAAAAAAAATCATATCTGTATTCATAATGGTATAATAATTATGTCTGCATTGGTCTAACATATATCACTTTGCTATAGTGTAATATAATGTGACAATGCATCGATTCCTGACCCCGGAATTTGTTCTCTTACATTTTTGTCATGACCCCCCCCCCCCCCCCCNGGGTTGATAGTGAATCTTTACAACTTTGATATATTTGGATGCCCCTGTGGATGTATTATGAGCACTGAAAAAAATTAACCCCTAAAACAAATCTGTTTTTGAAAAAAAATTGAATATAAAAATTCATCGGTGCTCCCGATAAATTTTGACAAATTTCAATTACCGCCCACGGCCGTGCAATCGTAGCTGCGACCATGAAAATCTCAGAATATGTACTTGTGATATATAATTTTCAAACGGGAATAGCTAATCTGTCGATTTTAGTCAAAAAACATTGTTTCATAGCTTAATTGATATCTTGACCTTGAGCCCTCTCAAGATTTTAGTCAAAAAACATTGTTTCATAGCTTAATTGATATCTTGACCTTGACAGGGAGCTATACAACATAAAGAGTGTATCATTTATAATTCCATAACTTCAGACTCGATTTCAACCAGGACAAGGATCAATGAATATTGTAGGAACGCATATGCTTCCAATATGTTAATTTGAACCAAATTCATGACCCCATACCAAAACTTTGTAATACCTTTAAGTATATAAAAAGATGAAGCAATTGACAGTTTGTAATGCTTCACGTTTCTACACCTGTTTTTTTCAGTTACACAAGGGCTTTGAATATGTCAAAATTACCAAAGTGACATTGCCGTATAACTGCACACTTTTGTTTCATTCAGCTTCATCTTGCCTTTAACATTTTTGATCTTGCTTAATGAGATACTATTACTTTCATCGGATGCGTCCGGATGCATCCGATGAAATCGGTGCAGTTAGACAAGGGTTTAGTACTCTTAGAGTACTAAACCCTTGTATTGATTTGAAGTGGATTTGTGAAAATGACGTCTTTGCTCCAAACTAATTATTTTTTTGCCAGTATTTGTTTTCCTTTCTATCAGGACCTGAATTGAAAGTGCAAATAAAAGTTCTTGTGATGATAAATAAATTCTGGTGTTTGTCTTTGAATAGTAATGCATCTTTGTGAAAGAAAATGAATATATCATGAGTGAAAGTAATCACAAATATGATAAAACAAATAAATACAATAATTTTGAATTATACATTCTGGCACCAAGGCCATCCCAGAGAGGTAAATATATATATATATATATATAGAGGGAGAGAGAGAGAGA
>BEXV01002238.1:4455-19794 GCA_003118195.1 Hemicentrotus pulcherrimus
CCCCCCCCCCCCCCCCGCGGACAATTCTTCAGATGACAACTACCCCCGTCGAAAATTAAGATTCAATAACAAAAGACGATCTGACACATTAAGATCCTCTGCATGAACCCATATTCTTTCAAATACTATATTTCGTTGTTTTCCTCATTACTACACACTCATTTCCCTTTTATTATAATAATGCAACGCCAGTGCGGTTGCTAATTCCCACGACGGATGTAAGATTTAGGTAATTGTCCAGCGCTTTTCAAAATGCGTTGAAATACATTTCTCTGCGGGAGCAGCGTTATTGTAACTTTTTGTTTGTCACGGTACCTTCTTAAGAAATGAAAAGTTTCTCCCAAACTCCATTGTCTTTACAGATCATTTATTTTGCATGACTCTGGCTCTCGCCAAGTGCTATGCGCACACGTATAAGCACATTTAAGAATAAAAAGGAGAAGACATTTTTAAACTGGTTAAAAAGTTTCTCCCAAATTACATTGTCTTTACAGATCATTTATTTTGCATGAGTCTGGCTCTAGTCAAGTGTAATACGCACACGTATGGGCACATTTAAGAATAAAAAGGAGAAGACATTGTTAAAATGGTAAAAAAAAAATTTGGAATCCACACACTAGAAACTATTTACATGCCGCCAAATGTACTTAAATGAATAGTGATACATTCGGTCATAATCTTGATACACGAATTCGAGGATATTCGGGCCTCTTGTTGCCCTTATTTGCCTTGCTGTCAAAATACTCTCATCGAGCGAGAAAGGATTTTTCTCATTAAGGACTTGTTTCATGCTTGAAAAAGAAAGTTACACACTTGTAACCCTGAAATTGTACAAACAAAAATTCAGAAGATTCAAAGTACTTTTTTCTTCACCACAACTAAGACAAAATGTGTACCCTGATTGTAAAACAACCCTTGAACCACTCGACCACGACACTGCTATTGATGCGCACTTTTGTACGCGTTTATCGTTCCAAAAACATTGTTACATTTCAAGTTCTTGCACCCTTTCACGGTTAAGGCCGCCACTTTAATTTTCGACTAAACATTGCGTCATCATTGTTTTCAGATGCGCATGTATTGTTTCGTCACTGCCTGGGTTGTGCGCTCACATCATATTTTGTTTTTGGGGGCGCCATCTTAAATTACGAGTAAACAACGTTGTTAACCCGTTAATCAAAACGGCGCCCATGTCCGCCCATTCGCACTTTTGTAACCGTCAAAGCCTGTTGAGTGTCACATGACACTTTTTTTGTGCTCTCCAGCAAATATTCTAGTTCATATCACAATTAAAGTTCTCTAAGCGCTTCCAAATGACATAATTTTTATATTTTCTTCCATTTAATATCATTGCTTGTTACATTATTTCGAAAATAAATGCATATCTTGTTTACATTTTCATCGTCATCATCATTTTCATCATTATGCAGGTGGATATCCTATCATGGTCGTTACTTTTGCCGACGATATCGCTAACCGCGAAGAGATCCTTGGAGAGATTACCAGGGCCGGTATGGAAAAAGGCAGTGTGTTCTTCATTGAGAACTACACAGATGTCAATCACTGGATGGAATCTAAGAAACACATTGCTCTGCTGGAGATACTAGAGGCATGCATCAAACGAGCTGACGACAACATCACCTTCCGATGGCGAACAGAAAATGAGGAAAGGCCATGGAGGTTGTGGCCCTTTCAAAAGTAGTACCAAGGTTATAACAAAGTTATATGGAAACAGTGGAACCTCCTTAATTTACCATGGTTGCCACATGGTACAGTCTCATAAAGAAACCTTAACACATGCCATTTACGATACTCATAATTATGATCAAGCTTTAGAAGCAAATTAGAGTACCAATCTCTTACGGAAAGAGAACGAAATAAAAACCTTTTTTCAATAACTTCCGGAACACTTGGTCCCAGCAAAACCAACTAACGTTGTAAATCAAATATACATGATCACCACCCTTTTAACAGGTATCAAATCTATCTATATTTTGTTATATATGAAATCTACACCAATAATGTTCAATAAAGCAGACCTAAATCAGATATAGAACGTATTTGTAACTTATGTCAATTATCTCATACACTTCTCGTCCTTGAGCAACATTACCCTAACATCCATAAACAAACCTGTTTTGTCCGCTTATTCAGTTATCAAATTATACCTTCAAACGACCATGATCTCTTCTTGAGACAATCAACAACTGATTTCTTGTCGTAAAGATTCATGTTCAGGAGAAGGTTGAGTTCTGGGGAGAGGTGAAATTTAATTTGTGAGCGTTACCATTTTTATTATGCAAGTGTGGAAGAACATCAGATAAGACATGTTCCCTGAAAAGCATGGCTCTTCAAATGCCTTCATATTCTAAACATGTCATGTAACACCGTAAAAATCCGGGTATGATTTTTACCCCATGTGTTCGTTTAGTCCCATATACATCTTTCTGTGTACAGTGTTTGTAACTTTACCAAGACTGGGCCAAATTTCATATCATTTTGATGATTCCAGAACCTTGCAATACACCCAAATTCTTATATGCTAGATGGTCAACCTTTTCTGGTCGATTCCACACTATTTCTTTCACAATGCTAACTTAACCCTTTGCAAAGTCGTTTTTGTGCAACGCATGCATCAACAATACACATTCAATCTCTAGATAGTCAATATGCCCAACTGATAGGGCTGGCTCTGTTACACATTTGACACCTCAATCCTATCTTCAGACATGTATTTCAAGTTCATTGACCTTTTTTTTAAAAATATATCTTAACAAGTTCCATAATGTTCTGTCAAAATTCTCGGCACAATTAGAGTTCACCATACAGTTCATTTTTCGTTCTCTATTCTGGAGAAGCCATATTCTTGGTGATCTGTCGGCCACGTGTCCGAATGTCCCGTCACGCATCGAATGTCGTAGAAACCTTAGCCTGTCTCCCAGGACCCTGTGCCATCTAAAATGTTAAGAGTTCAGGCACAAACATTTCTCCACTATAGGTTTTGGGACGAAACTGACTTTTCTAAATTATGGGCGTGTGGTGTATTGATATGCTGTTTTTAGGCAATAACAAATTCAAGACACCAATCGATCAATCACGGCGACTCAACATCCCCAACGTTTTAACTATTAAATTTCTCAGCATAAATAAGCACTCGGAAACAAAATAATTACAGATCAGTAAATTCAATTTATAATCCAACAATGGAACTGGTATAACGTTTAACAAAGTAAAGATGTATGTACTTATAAGTGAAGACAAACCTGACTGGGCAATAAGTTGAACACAGTACCAAAGTATCAATGTAAATATTCATTAGACTTATCAATTAAAACAATCATAGCTATTCCGTTTTGCTTGAAAAAAATGTAATGAACTTTTGATTTTAGAATATATGAGATATAAATAACAAGATATCAAACAACGCTGCGGAGACTTGTCGACGGAAGACACGAGGCGACGTTGATTTTGACGAACCTAGGAACAGGGACCTGAAAGAGAAGGACTGGAATCAATCCGCTCTCCTTTGACCCCATGCTCCAAGCCGCCGAAAAGTCATGCGCTTATCTGCAACTGTTGACCAGGTGTTGAGATAAAAGAGCGCATGAAATGTCAGGATTTAGAATTCCTAAATCAAAAATGGTATCACAGCAACTGTTCGCTGTCCCTTTCAATGATTTCTCTTCCACTGTTAAATGTCTAAAGAGTAGAACAAGCGAACACAAACTTGTGTAATATCAACCTTTTTTAAAATTGAAAAATACACAAAAAACACGCGAAAACACGCATTAGCAAACTGTAAATTATCGAAGATTGTAAATCATAGATTACATAACGAAACATTAAAACATGCATACATTAGCGCATTATCCTAAAATATTGAGTTTTTGTCAGGATTCAATTTTCTGTTACCAACTCTGGCACCAGAAGTTTGATTTGTTTTTTCTTCTTCTAATAACACATCACATACCCCCAAAAGACGAAAAAAAAATATCTAAAAATACGTCTTCTCTGCAGGAAGAGACCTGTGTTGGCTGACTCCTACCAGTTAAGTTTCTCTAAGCAAATATTTCAAGTAGCTAGTTTTGTTTATATGATTATTGATGTAGTCTTAAAGGATATTTGCTCACTGATAGAAGTATGTGTCATTGGTAGTAGATAAACAATAATATTACTTTCCATTGTTGAATCTTTGCTTATTTGTGTAGAAGATGTCAATTCTGTTTGCTGATACTATATTGTGGATACTAGTTGTCGCTGTTATTCAAGAAAGATATTCAGAATATCGATAATACCATTAATTCACTATCATTTCATTTTCTTGTAGTGGATGCAAATTGTTGTTTTGTGGTTTAATTGTAGTGAATAATGTATTAGTTGTCGCAGTTATACGATAAATATATTCGTAATATTGATTATATCATTATCACTTAATTTTTGGTAGGAGATGCGAATTGTAGTTTTTTGATTAAGGTGGTAAGAATGATGTATCACTTTTCACAGTTATACAAGAAATATATTCACAACATTGATAATATGATTATATCATAAGCACTTCACTTTTTGTAGTAATTGGAAATTGTTGTTTGGCGATTAAATTGTGGAGAAGGGTGTAATATGTATCGCACTTGTACAAGAAAGATATTCAGAATATTGATAATATCATTATATCATTATCACTTCACTTTTGTATGTAGTAAATGCAAATCGTTGTTTTGTGATTGAATTGTGGAGAAGGGTGTATTAGTTGTCGTAGTTATACAAGAAAAATATCAGGAATATTGATAATATCATTATCACTTCAGTTTATATAGTAAATGCAAATTGTTGTTTTGTGGTGAAGGGTGTATTAGTTGTTGCTTTTATACACGAATGATATTCAGAATATTGATAATATCATTATTTCATTATCACTTCACATTTTGCAGTAGATGCAAATCTTTGTCTTGTGATTGAATTATAGAGATCGGTGTACTAGTACAGATATACAAGAAAAATATTCGACGAAGTCTGTTTTTTATTTATTATACCCCTGTGCATTTTATATTACTGGTCTTAAGGCGGTCAGGGTCGTTATTGTGTATTTTAAAAAGGTGATAAACACATTTCAACAAATTATAGACCTATATCTGTGGTATCTAAATTTTAAAAATATTCGAAAAAATTGTTTAAAATTGTTTAATGTCGCTCTGATGTATTAATAGAGAAAAACAGTACGGGTTTAGGCAAAACTACGGTTCATATATGGCCCCTTTAAATTTTACAGATATTATTGCCTAATCATTTGAAGACATAAAAGTTCTAATTGGTATATTCTTTGACCTTACCAAGGCTTACCAAGGCGTTTGATTGTATTAATAGATAAATTACTATTCTGTCGTTTTCGGGGTCCTATATTGAATTGTTTTTTCTAGTTTGATTAGCAATATAGTGCAATATGTTTGTGTAAGATCATGAGTAATACACGTTTTTCTTGAATCCTTGTTTTATATTTAAATATGTATTCACATTTTTATTGTGTTTCCTAGTTTTTAACCAAATGTGGAAATAAACTTATAAGCGTATACAAAAGTAAACCATTTTTTTGTAACTCCTAATTAGAAAAAAAATTAACCAATTTGACGTTCAGAATGATGCAATGTATCTAGGCTCTCACGGAACAAATTTTAAATCCATATATGGTAACCTTCTAAAGGGATCCAGTAACTTTGTCTCAGATTCGGAAACAAAACCCTGGATTTAGCTCATTTTGCAATGATAATCATAAACCTTAAAGGTAAAGTAAAGACCAGTATTGGAAATGCCCCAATTTCTAAAAATGAAATGGAAGCTCTCATTACCAATCATGTGAAAGGATATTTTTTGACTGATACATGATGATAAAAAATTTGCCTGGAAACCGCCTACTAACTCATATATTTGGTAAATTCGTTTCTCTCATGGTCTGTGAGAGATACAGGGTAGTCCCATATACATATTTCTGTGTATAGTGCTTGTAACTTTACAAAGAATGGGCCAAATTTCTTATCATTTTGATGATTCCAGAACCTTGCAGATGCTAGATGCTAGATGATCAACCTTTTCTGATCGATTCCACAACGTTTCTTTCAAAATGCAATCGCATGACCAGAACTGGTCTTTACCTTTAAGGTCAATCAGGAACGCCATGAATTTTACAAGCCGATCGCCTGTCTGATTATCAAGATATTTTTGATTGGAAATCGAAACCAAATTTTTGAACTGCCTAAAAGTCGATGTAAATAAGTGAACATTTGTTTTTGGAATGAGATAATTCTGACTTTTGGCCCACTTCATTACCCTACCCCAAACTTGGTACAAGACGATTTTGACATTATTTTCTGAAAAGCCTGCTGCTCAGCTGTCAGTGGCAGCACAACTTTTAATAAGATATTATTATACAGGGTATTAGTTACCCGTTATTGGGACATAGGATTCAAGGTCACATATAAAAGTTATAACCAACTTTAACTTGTTAATTAGAAGCTGCGAAAGTTGGGTACACTTTTTCGTATAGATCTAACATCAGTTATTACCGTAGTTGTTGTCATGATTGTTTTGAAGGATTAAACAGTTGAATGGATTATTATCAAATTGATGTTACCAATAGCGATAGAAGAGTCATGTGTTCATATGGTTGTTTGTAGGAAGTTATTTGTTCTATAATCAATTAGGGTGTAAGTTGTTGAAGGAGTCGAATAATAAATTGTTATCCAATTAACATGTATGTTTACATAGTTGAAATCCATATTGGTTGAACATATCGAACTGAAAAGAGGTTGACTTGATACACACATCAAAGATGGTTCCATCATGATTACAGATGATGATTTATATTTATGACTAATTTTCCATTTCTTATGATAATTTTTTTCTCATTTTTTTGTATTTTGCGGAGTTTTTCTTTTCTGGTCTATATTAATATAAAAAATAACAGATTTTCATTTTAGCGCTTTTACAGATTACTGATCAGAGGGGTGATAAAACAAAAACCTAAACTGGTTGTCGTGTACATATAGCACTTGGCAGTAAAATAAAATAGTCATCACTGTACAGAATTCGGCATAATGGTCTTACAATATGATTACAATATAAGGATATAATGATAGCAATGGCATCCGGTATATCTCCTGGGGGTGTTTCACAAAGACCAAGATCGACTTTAAGTAAGTCGTAATTATGGCAGGCTGTTCATGCCATTGTTAGTTCTCACCATTTACTGACATTGGTCTTTCAAGGGACATACAAATGGTCACAAATCTACAGAATTGACATTTTTTGATAATTCAATAATTGAAGTAAAAACTATTATCTAAATATAATGGTGAGAGCAAACAGTGGCATGAGCGGTCTGTCATGGTTAAGTCCAACCTAAAGTTTATCATAGTCTTTGTGAAACAACCCCCTGGTCTATCCTCTTGAAAGCCAAAGAGGTGTTAATAATATTCAACACAGAGTTAACACCTCTCTGACTTACAGCAGGAATACGAACTTGACTTTCTCATCTGTGTTACATGCTGATTGTTGTCATTGTCTGCATAATAAACTACGACTCACCCTACTCATACGTGTATGGCCTGATTGATGTTTTGCAATCTTACAATGCCCCCCCCCCCCATAGGCTACGGCATGATCACTTTGATTATGTTATCTTGTTTCGCTCATAGAGTAAAAATGTAAATGAAGGTGCTAGTGTGTAGACAGTTATATATATGCTCTGCGCAAATATTGCCAGGTAGTTTGTTAAGATCGTTTACTTCTTCGACGCTTTACAGGGTCACTATTAAATTTGGTACATATATATAATCCTGTACAAAGCGTGAGAAACTCGTTGACAGAATGATTGCTTTGGGAAACACAACGGCTTTGCAAGTTTACCATCTTCCGTCAACCCCGGTTAATATTCTTCCTTTGAATATCCCATTTTAAATGATAAATGAGGTTAGTTGTATGTGTTGATCAATTTGCAATAAATCAAAGTACATTTATCAATAAAACGACATAAGGGGAGGGGAATGCAATTAATGCCACCTCCCACTACACTCCTAATAACTCCTATCGGTTAAGGTACGACATGTCACATCATCTTCGATGTTAATCGGTTTTTGACAACGTCAGGATATAGTTTAGATGCGACATGATTGCAAAATGGTGCTGTAATGAAGATATTTTAGAAGTATTCTTGGACCCCACATTTTCCGGATACTTTGTGATAGGTTTATTGGTTTCATTGTACTTTGATTAACGTATAACTTGATGACAACTTCTTCCGAAAAATTGACCAAAGGACATTTAATAGACTTGTGGGTCAACTTTTGAAATGTGCAAACAATAAGTAATCCGAACGCGATTTGTAACGATAATTTAAAAGGGTATTTTTTCGTTTTTCGTATAAACAGTATATACCAACAAAAAAAAAAAAAATGCCCTACATCCGGTGGTCTTGTTTTTTTAACATTGCCTTACATTTTGAAAGAATTAGGATCACACAAAGGCACTTTTACTGATATGATTTATTCGGAAAATGAACTGATTTGAATTACCTGAATTATAGATTTCCATTTAACTTCATAACGTAGCTTTGTAGAATATTGTTTTGTTTCCTTGACATCGTACAGTACAAAGGCAAGGAAAGAGCTATCAAGATATTTACACTTTTTATTTAAACTCTCAACCTGTTTCTTCTCCTCCGTTTTGTTATAAATACCAAGATATTTCGAAATAATAAGCATTAAGAAGCAAATAACATTAAACCATACACCACAATAATAACGTAATTATAATGTTTATCGTTTTAAAATCACATTTACTGATCTTAGATTAATTTTGCGCTATTCCGTGTGATTAATTTTAAAAAGTTAAAGACAAACTCCAGTTCTGGTTAAAAAAAAATATTTAAAAAAAATAATTCTCACAGAATCAAACGAAACTTACACTGAATGTTCAAGATTACAAATAAATGACATGTGCCAAACAATTTTGGAAGAAAATGTATACTGGCTGAGTAATGAGCATAGAAAGACAAGGAAATCAAGGTAGTACTAGCCCCGACACCATGTGTGTTGTCCCATATATAGCTTTCTGTGTACAGTGCTTGTTACTTCACGAAGACTCGGTCAAATTTATTATGATTTTGATGACTCCAGAACCTTGCAGTGCACACCAATACTTGCATGCTACATGATCAACTGTTTCTGATCCTTTCCACACCTTTACTTTCACAATGCAATCGCATTACCAGTACTAAAGTTTATCTTTAATGATCTCACACGGGCGCTGGGTAAATGATTATACTTTCTTAAAGCACCTTCTAAGTACGTGAAACACTACCTATTGGGAACCAATCCAAAAGCGATGTCAACGTCATTTCCATTTTTTGGTATGTTGAATTTTCTAATTCGGGTCTATTGTTTAGATGAAGTAGGGAAAATACTGTAACTAAAAGTAGAGATCAATTAAGATGTTTAAGTTAAAGTATTAGAAACTTCCAAGGAGACGCGATGGCTCAGTGGTAGATCAGTGATAACCGGAGGTCCCGGGTTCGAAACCAAGTCGATGCGCCAGTGCCCTTTGGTGAGGCATTAATTCTCATTACCAAGTCCCACGAAGGGGACTTAAAGCAGTAGGTCCTGTGGTCGATTACTTACAAGCAAACCCAGATTTCATGGCAGTCAGGTAAAACAAACCTTCAAACCAGACTAATAGCATTATTTTGCATTTTTTCTTCGGTTTGAAAAAAAAAATTTCCTACCTATAATTATTATAGAGTTTTAAATGTTAAATGTATTGTGCCTTTTAAAGTAGTCATGTTTTTCAAATGTTTTTTTAGATGCCCAAACCGATGCGCAGTTCTGTTTTATGTTCGAAATTGACAACTTTATCTGTTTATTCGACAATTTGTAAAAGAAAAGCTTAAATCCTGAACCTATTATTTGTCTTTCCATTTATCTTTATATTTTTCTTTCTTGTGGACCATTACACCTCATAAAAACAAATGATGCAAAATTGATATAGCTCACTGATCCCGTTATTCCAATGCTATTTACAAAGCCCTATGATGGATACATTAATAGTAATATCAATGGTATTATAAGCATTATTTCAATTGTTATTGTTAATGCTATTACTATCACTATTATTATTATGATCTTTTTCGTTACTACTTTTTTGTGTAATTCTTATTAGTAGTGATAGTAGTATTGTTATAAACATTCTTATCATCATTTTCATTAAAATGATTTTAAGAAAATGATTGGTTCCACAATATCAAAGAAAAGCAACGAAAACAGACATATGATTATTAATACTGTTATCATTACAATTAGTGTTATTTTTATTGTCATGTTCATCCTTATCATAGACGTTGTCGTCATCATCACCATCGTCCTCGTTTTTATCATAATAATACTCCTTGAATTCCAAAGGGTGCAGTTTTTGAGTGCATAGAGTGTCGTGGCCGAGTGGTTTAAAGCGCTTGACTGGAGATGCGAAGGTCGAGGGTTCAAATCCCGACACGGCACTGATATCCTTCGGCAAGATATTAGCCTGCACTTGCTAATTTAATGGGTAGGCCTACCCGATAGGATGCGACCGGAGTGAAGAATGTGCATACATTGTGTGCGGACAAGCCTGAATCCGATGCCCGGGGTAATGATACATCTGTAATCCTGTATCCTTGTTTTGTTAATTTCCAAAATATGCTGATGAGCTAAATAAATTAGAGCTGCTAGAATAGTCTGAATAGTTATTCATCTCATCAGGGTTGAGTGGTAAGAGACAGAGAGTCTCATCCTCACCGGTGAAAGAACAATCCTCGTTGCCATCGCAACGGCCTCCAGGAGGGATGCACTCCGGTGAGAACTGACAAGCCACCTCTCCATCTATACAATCTGAATAAATGAAAGATTGGACAACGCAAATAGGGTTTATACGGCTTCACCGGGTCATCGCGTCGAGTCGGGTGGTCGCGTTACCTGACCTTTTGTGAAAATATGTCACTTTTTTCATGAAATTTCGGGGATAATGTTTGTGAAATAAACCCCTGTCATCAACAAATGGTCTGGTCTAATTAACCCTACACTTTGTGAAATAATTTTGCAAAACTAGCAAAGGTCACGTGATCTTCAGCCTTTGTTTCACAAAAGGCCGTGTAACGAGACCACCCGATTGGACGCGATGATATGATGATTTTTTTTAAAAAACTGGTTAACATTGTTTATTTCATTTCAAAGCAACATTTTATATTCTTCCACTTTGTTTCCCTATCCACAAATATCAAATAGTGCATATATAATGAAATAAGCAATTTTAAGAGCATATTAACATATTCAACAGAAGGAAGACGGTGTAAATCATATTTATAGGCCTGGGCCTGATATGTTGAATGTTGAATCCGCACCCTACAGTGATAATATAATGCTAATGTGGAGTATTTTAACGAGGGTTTGAAGAACCACTAGATCCCCGAAGTGAACAGTTGCATCTATTTCCGTTCTGTGTTGATCACAGAGTAAATACTTGTTGATGTGCATATTGGATCGTACCCTTGGTAAGTTGCTTTTGTAGGTCAACCTTTTAACTCAGTTAAAAATTTAACCTAATGTTTCTTTATTTACATCCTGAAAGCTGAAAAACAGAGAGCGATACGGAAGAATCACTCACGAAACCTATACCGACATTATGAGAATGGGTATATGTTATACGTACATCTATGACGCCTGAGTTTCAAGCGAGATTTGAGAGAGAAATGGTACAACGGTATGCACAAGTGACAGAGAACAGAGAAAGAGAGAGAAGGGGGAGGGAGAGAGATGAAGGGAATGGTAGGAGGGGAGATATGTTAAAGTAGCATACCCGTTGCAGGAACCGCTGTCACACTAAAGGCTCCCTCTACGATATCATAGTCGCTCTGGTATAGTACCACCCATACATTATCATTCCTCGCGTAGAATGGATTCAAGTCACTCGGGCTCACAGCGTGGGCCTGAGTAAAAGCCGCCAGAGGAGCCCGCGTTGCGTTCAGACCTCGCCCGAATTTGAGGAACGACGCGCCGCTTCCAGTGATTCTGACCGTCACGTTGATGAGAAATTCGGCTGGAACTTCGGGGGAGCTGAAGAACCAAAGTGCAAAGGCGCCAGGGCCTAAGAATTCAGTCTTTTGTAAAGGAATAGGGAGACTGGTGACGCGGGAGTTGCCGACTGTGAGATTCACATTTTCTGTGATGAAAAGAAAATGGGTAAACGTGTTTTACTATTTGCATAGTGCCATTTTCGTTTTTTCTTTTAATTTGGTTGAATTCATTCTAGGAGTCAGCACGGTGAGTGATTAAGTCTGCTTGATTGATTGCAGAAATATCGCACATCACGGGGAAGATTTGAAGGTTTGAATTTACACCAAAGAGGTAAATAAGTATCTGTCGATTCCTTTAATTATCCAAGTGACATCAATTCAAGGAGAACGTGCATTTGGTGTGACCCCTATACCAACAACAAAATGGTATTAGAAGTATGTACGGAACCCAAATTTATTTATAGAAAGTAGTCGAAGCAGGTGCGGTTGCAGAAGAAGATACATTAGTTTATTTGTTTTGTTTGTTTTTTTGAGGGGGGGCTACGTATTGGAGCTGAAGGAGGGGGTCATTGCATTGGTTCTCTTCACGTACTTCACTTTAATTCATTGAAAATCAATGTTAACAAATATGAGGGCATGGGAGCTTGACGAGCTAAAGATAAATACCAGCAAACGATTCAAAATGGCAGACATCTTCTGATTCGTCTTCATGATGAAGGCAATCTGGAGTGAAGTCGCAGAGGGCGGTCTTGGGAATACAAGAATTGGTGAACGGACATTGGTATTCAGCAACCTTGTTACATGTGCCTGTAAGTGAGAAGAAGAAAAAAATGGCGGGGATTTGTAATATCATTAAGAGCTACCTATCCAGATTTGAAATGCCCAAAATATTGTGTTACCACTTTTTTATGATAATTGTCCTGTTATATTAGTATGCTGATTTTCGTACTACTGTGCGGATTATTAACATTAAAAATGCTTTTTACCTCCGTCTTGATCAGACCTTGAAACGTGTTCACAGTTTTCTTTGCTTCGTTTTCCTCATTGAATGGTAGGCATATTTGTATAATTCGACTGTTGAAACACAGTACATTGCATAAACTTAAACAGTTTTGAAGTTTTTCTCAAGAAATAAAAGTCACGTTTGATTCTAAATTTGAAGACTTACAATTTATTTCATCCTCCCCCTCATCACAGTCGGGCGACCCGTCACACCGATAACTCGGATCAACACATAGTCCACTGCCACATAAGAAGCCTTCATCACAGGCTAAAAAGGAAAGTCAATAATAGAATGTTATATTGTGGAATCCCCTAGAGTCGGAGAGTAATTGTTGATTCGAAACAAGTAGACTCATTGACCTGTCGTTTGGTAGATTGTTAACCCGATGCTGCTCTCAGGCTTTTTGTTCAAAATCTGGTTTAACGAATGAAGTTAGTCTGATGACTAGGTTTATCTTTGTTCAACGTGATCTTGGATGACTGAATTAGTATAATACGAGAAAAAAATAGTCTTGTCAAGGCCCTACGAGATATGACAAGAGCCGAGCCTATCAGCAGAGATTGAGTGGTCAAGTCAACATGAAATACAGTCTCGAATCGAGCCGAGTCAATGTCGTTTAGAGACCCAAATCAAGCCGAGTCAATATCGGGTAGAGTCCCGAGTCAATTCGAGTCAGCAGGGGAAACGATCCGAATGGATTCGAGTGGACATGTAGTCGATTCGTAAGTCAAGTAGACCTAGTGGCAGTGTCATCTGGGGGGGGGGGGGGGNAAATCCGCATCACCCCCATTCTTACATGCAGGCCCCGCTGAACGTTTTTCAAAGTAGGGTCTAGGTGCAAAGCCCCGACGGAGGTCAAAGGGTGGAGCCCCCGAAGCTCAAGGGTATGGGCATCAGTGGCGGACTCACGAATTTCCTTCTTGGGTGTGGGGTTTCTTCCTGGGGGTGGCACAAAATGGCATGGGATGAAATATGAAAACGACGAAGCGACAGAGCAAGGCTTTAACGGCGACGGAGCGGAGCGACCAAGCGGTGATGGGTCTGGGAGGTGGTTCTCACCCCCCTCCCAGATTAGGAAGCATTTGCAATTTTAGAACCACATTAGACTCATTTCCAGGCACTTCCTGGAGTAATATGACGTACCATGGCTTTCTCCTACCCCTCCAAGAGTAGGGATCTTTCGCAATTGGAGAACCACATTTGGCGCATTAATGTCCACAGGCACTTCTTCGAGAAAAAAACGAGGCATTCTGATTGGTTATAAGTTAGAGAAAAGTGATCTGTCACGTCGTGAGACGTTGTATATGCTTCGTTGCTGCACAATACACAAAGACGGTGGTCCGGTACTTGACCTGTGGTACTTGCAATAATTGTCTCGAGTGTATAAACAGTGTTGTTATCAGGGCGTCGCTAAACCTTTTTCAGTAGGGGAGGAGCGGGGTGTAGAGGCCACCGATTACAGACAAAACGAGCCAAATGTTTACAAATTAACCCTATAAACCCGAAGCCAGGAACTTTTCAGTTTTCCCCGCGCGGAAGCTTTGACACTTCATTAAATTATTAGAGAAAGAAGACGATCCGTTGTACCGTTCTCGATCATTAATCCTTGTCTGAATGCAGTTTCTCATCGCCCCTCCCCCCCCCTCCCCTTCCCAGCGAAGCTTTGACGTTTCAATAAATTATTACTCTTAATCCTTGTCTGGATTCATTTTCGCCCATCCCGCGCAAGGCGCGGCAGCTTTCATGTTTTATTAAATTATCAGGGAAAGAAGATGATTCGTTGTATCGTGTCCTTGTCTGAATTTAGTTCCCTCTCGCGTGTGAAGCGCGGAAGCTTTCACGTCTCATTACATTTTTAGAGAAAGGAAGACGATCCATTTGATCGTGTCCGAATTGTCTGAATTCAGTTTCCCCACTCGGCCCCTTAACATTACACGTGAAGTGCTACATGATGTACGTATAGAACGTACTTTGTTCATGGGTAGCATGTTATCTCCCGGCAGTGGCATTGCATGGCTTCTGGAAAGAAATTGTTTACTAGCGTTTGTGTTACTGTTAGAGGCCAGTATAAATCACATTAGTGACAAAAAAAACAAAAAAACATATGCTCTTTGTGTCAGTTTGCAACAGAAATGGAGAAACGCTCATTTGGTTGAAAATCATGTGATATCACGAACATTTTATAAACCACTTGTATGGAATTGAAAATAAGTCATGGTTTAAATTTTGGGGGGGGGGGCTAGCGCCC
>BEXV01002238.1:36356-47596 GCA_003118195.1 Hemicentrotus pulcherrimus
AAAAAAAAAAAACGAGGAGGGGTGAGTTTCAGGCCAAACATTATAAGTGTTTGTTATACATCAGTACGTATTTATTGCAACTATCGAGGTTTAAATACAGATTC
This sequence comes from Hemicentrotus pulcherrimus, assembly GCA_003118195.1. NCBI lineage: Eukaryota > Metazoa > Echinodermata > Echinoidea > Camarodonta > Strongylocentrotidae > Hemicentrotus > Hemicentrotus pulcherrimus. Next base: position 36,461 of record BEXV01002238.1, read on the forward strand.
TAAAACATAATTTTTGCTTTGGGTCATCAGTGTGTCTATGTTTCTTGTCTTTTTTGTCTAAGACTCGCGCAAATTGAAGTCATATTTCTGAATTTGTTTTCGCCATAACCGTGATAGAAGTGCATAAAAACTTGGTAACTTATTTAGCGTGATTTCTAGCAACACATGCATTATTTACATCATGTAAATAATGCATGTGTTGCTACAGTTGCTTACAGTAATAGATGTGATTATTTTCATCGTAGCTGTAGAGTAAGACATAGTGTTATACTGTAGTGTTATAAAACCGTTACGAAAACTGTTTTTGACATTTCGAATTCCGGTCATAAATATCTTGAGAATCACACAAGCGATCGGCTCGTATATAAAGGTCTTGGGATTCCTGACTGACCCAAAGGTTTATAATTATGATTGTAGCATGAGCTAAATCCAGGACCTTGTTAAGAATCTGAGACAAAGATACCCACTCCCTACTCCCTAAAGAAAGTTTAATTAAAAAAAGTTATTTTTTATTGTCAATTATCTTAATAAAAAGATGAACTAGTCTATCTAAGTTTCATGTGAACGACCTCTAAGCTTAGTAATTCCTTTTTATCTATTTACGGCGTTCGTTAACCATGTTAACATTGAATACTTATAGAAAATTGTAAGCAACTTATAGCAAATAATCGATTTCATTTTTTTGTAAGTTCTAGCATTCCTTATATCCAAGTTATCAAAATACAATTATAGTTTATATTTTCAAATAAAGGCACACTCTCAGGGCCTTGAGATTTGTGCGCCATGTATATGGCGCTTTGTTTAATGAAGTGCTGTTAATGTTCGGTTCAAGTGGCAACGGGCTTCAATATTTGACTGAAGTGGCAGCGGCATTTAATCATGTTTTGATCCCTTTTCAACAGATTGCTTCAAATGTTCCCCCGATGCCCCGTGCCTCGGGCCGCAACTCCTCTGTGATTTCAGCCGAGACTGCCCCGATGGTGAAGATGAGGCTGAGGGAATGTGCCAGCACGCTGACTTCGGATGTAAGTGCTTCTTTATACTTTTACTCTCTACTCCATTAGATATTGTTTGAAGTCTTCTTGCACAAATCCCTTTTTTGTCAGCCCAAACATCAAAAGTCAAGCATTTCCTAAGAACTAAACATCACAGAACATTTGATATTAAGTTTTTTAAAAAGTCTATTTGAAGACATATAAAGTAGGTATATCAAATTGCCTAATTCTATGTCTTATCACTAATTATCACTAATTCTAAACAAGCTCTTTCTTTTTTTTTAAATATCTCTTCTAAAAGTACAAGTAACATGAAGAATCATTTTGTACTCGTTCTCATAATAGTTAAGTTGTGCTTCATTTTATTTGAAGTCCATTTGTCATTATAATTTGAATCATAATCATGATACGATTGGTGGTATAGAAGACGGTGTTTAATGCCCGGATAAGCCATGTGAGCTGGTAGAAAACTGTACAGACTCTGCAAAGAATACATCATTAAGTACTCTCCATTCCTTTGAGTGTGTATTATACATGGCATTATTCTTGATGTATCAAGCATAAACAGTTGACGATCATTATTTCAGATAATAGATAGGTTTACTTCTGATATATGTAATATATATATATATATATAATTTGAACTGAATTGTGTTATCATTGTGTCATCGTGTTTACGGAAGTATGCTTTTAACCTGTTTCCTGACTAGTAATTGATTTTATGACATTAAATGACTTATGAGTTGATAAAGTTCTGATTCACCTGATATGTGTCAACAAATCCTTTCATACATAGATATTGTTATCATATCTTAAAAATAACGTCAACCAAGTGAGGTATAATTTCACATTTTGATTGATGTTATCTATTCGAAGATATATCATCACAATACAATTCAATGTTAAACTTTAGAGTCGATTTCGACAGCGACAACGATCAGTGAATATTGTAGGATCGCATATGCTTCCAATATGTTCATTTAAACAAAATTCACGACCACATACCAGAACTTGGTATTACCTTTAAAGGTACCATGTCCCTTTTGCAGCCAACCTGAAATGGTGTAGAACTTTGCAGGAATTATGAATATGTCATGTATGTCCTATCTGTGAAATTTAAACTTTAGCAGTGTCCTCATATTCAAATAATGCAAGAAAACCCGTTTACTTGCTAGACTTCACTGTCAGACACTATTGAGTGACTGACTGGTTTTTTCTGCTGTGGTAATAACATACATGAAAAGAGTTGTAAAGGGTACATGAGCATTTGTCTACATCAATAACCCACTTCTTGTGATGGCCAAGATTAAACTGATTGAATCTTTGCGCAGCATAAAACTTTTGACCATTCGGTACAATAACTGAAAATCAAGACTATTACTTTGGGGCTCTATAGCCCTAAAGTCAATTTGACAACTAATAGTCGTTATTTTCCCACTTGAAAATATTTTCAAGCCCCACTTTTTTAGGGAAGTTCTAAATCATTATTATCTTTCAAATGCAGTTGGAATTTAACTTTTTTGTTTTAAAATTTGTTTGGCCTACAAATGGGACAAAGTACCTATAAACGTGATGTTGTTATGAGCAATTGAATATTTTGTCTCAAAGATACAGAAATTACAATTGTCATTTTAACTGTTCGTAAAAATGTTTCTAGTATCGCCAGTAATATCAATATGATTCATGTGTTCACCCTTGTGCTATATGTAACGAAGTTACTATGATTCAATTGTGCGGCCCTGAGTAGCTAGGCCCTCAGGAATACCATATATGTGATTAAAAGTGGGCATGTATCCACATAAGCTGGGAAAGTGAGCGGGGTCATTGATAAATAATTTATCGTGATAAATCTTGGGACATTATGCATGGGGCTTGAGGCAATGTGCCACGATTTAAGGTAATCTCTCTAGTGATTATCTGATTTTATTGGGAACACTTGACCTACATATTATAGCATAATACAGCGAAGGATTGATTAATTGCAGGATGAATTGAAAAAGAAAGGAAGGGTTTAGAGATCAAGTGAAACTTCAAAGGTAGTTTTGCATAGGGTAGAGTAGGGGATGGTGTAAAGAATGCATCAAAGAACATAAAACAGATAAGATTGCAAGGCCGTAATACCCATGTCACACCGCCAAACCAACTTCACACCGACCCCAAACCGACCGATTCGTTGCCATGTCTGGTAATGTAATTTGTTGATCGGCCTGGTGTAGGTCTGGTTTCTCTCTTGTTGGTGTGACTAAGGTTTCGGGAGAAGAATATTTTAAGAGAGAGAGAGAGACAGAGACAGAGAAAGAGAGAGAGAGAGAGAGAGAGAAAAGCAAAAGAATAAGAGAAATCAGAACATAATACTAAAAATTAGAATGAGGGAGAAACCGAAAGAACTGAAGGGGGAATACAAATTATTGAAAAAACAAGAGAGACCAAGAATTAAAGAAAAAGAGCTAGTATGTGGAGAAAAGGAATGTCTTTTATTTTGCCCTATGGTTCGTTAACTAGTTTTTACTTATTTAGAACCTCATTGTGGTATATTACCAACACGTCGGTAAAATGGTTTGGCGCCATTTATCACACATTAGTTAACAAATAATTTGGCGCCATCTGCACGATATCGGTTTGAAGGGTTTAATGGGGTCATAACAAAAGTTTCACCCACTATTGCTAGCTACTAAATTATTTGTTATAACAGAAAGGGTGCCTCTATTACCCATCTGAATGATATATATGTAATTATATTGGTTAACGCTTACCTGCAATTACCCCTCAAAATAAGAGAAATCCTTTGATAGATAACGGTGCGCCCCTACGTTACCCTCTTCCCCTCATCAATTAGCAAAGATTGCCTCGGTACTCCAGCGGTAAGGGGGATTTCCACTAGAGGGCTAGGGAGACATAAATCCATTAAGCTGTATATACCTAGGAGCTTGATTGGGGTACGGAACAGGTGTTTCAACGCCTGGTAATATTTGGTGAGAGAAAGAAAATGTTCTTTGGTCAAAGGTTACTAACCTGTGCATATGTATGATGGGGTGAGTTGCAGGGGACACCTTTTGACTTTCTTTCTTTGGATTTCCAAGGCCTGGAAATATTGTTAAGTTCATTAACAAAAATGTGATCAATAGTGTATTTTTTTTCCTGTCCGCTCAGTCCCCACTTTACTTTTCTTTGTTGTTTAAATAATATTTCTTCTCCTTCTCTCTTTTCCTTTTCTTCTTCTTCTTCATCCTCTTGTTGTTGTTGTCGTCGTTGTACATCTTTTGGGGGTTCTTCTTCTTCTTATTCTTTTTCTTCTTCTTTTTCTTTTCCATCTTTTTTTCTTCTTCTTCTATAACCATTATATAGTTTTGAAAACATGTTTTTTCATATATCGGTTCGTAACGCTGATGCTCCTTTTGGGCTGTAAAAAGAAACCGCCCCTTTAAAAGCAGAAACCCTCCCCTCTTCACATTGAGCTTAAACGAAATTTAAAGAGAGAGAGAGTGGGGCGGGAAGGGACATGAAAAGAAGACCTTTTGATTACTTTCCAAAGGTGTCCTCTTTGATAATAAAACTGAAAGCTGCCGCTTGGTCGAAGTTACTTCACTCCCCATTAATAAAAACCATAGATTAACATTACTGTTCAATTGAATGATTTTAGTGATAAGGAAATTAACTAGTATAAGTTAACGGATAACTACAATGAGTTACCTTAAATGTTACATAATATCCTGCACGAACCATGAAGGAAACGTTAATGGCATCACATCCTCTTGTCATACGGCGCCTAAAAAACGCAATATATAGCACATGACCAACCTTAACTATCATTTTATGTTGACATTAAAAAGGAAACGAGTACCTTTAACAAATTAACAACGGATAAATGAATGCGGCATCGGGGTCATATAATGTTGTACCCGCTTAAAATCAAATTAATTTGATGTGCCCTTCGTGTTGTAATAGGCTTTGAACATGCATGTAAGATATGGGAAGCTTCGAAGTAAAGATAACTGTAAATTAAATTAAAATCTAAGCATAGACGGGATTTTTTGATGATGGGATAATTAAAAAATGGGGGAGACATAGATGAGGATATACACCACGCCTAGGTCACACCAATACATGATACAATTACGTTGTTTCAATGCGTTTTAGAAAAGACGGATCAACAACGCAAAAGCCCGAGAAAATGTTGGACATGTTCAAAGTTTCATATTTCAAATTCTACGTTGTTTAATAATAATGATACTAGTATAAACTTATAGAGCGCACACATCGTCCAGGGACGCTCATAACGCTAGCTCAGGAATCGTTCTCTTTAATACAAGTTAATTAAATGTTTATTTGATAACAAAGTTACACCATCAGAAACACAAGAACAATTTTGCAACAACATGTGTTTCTCTACATCAAACCGGCATTACGACGGTATCGAAGTGACATTGAAATTAAGATGCCATACTTTGAACCAAAAATGCATTGCAGGGTCGAAACGCATGCATTTCAAAAATTCAAGAAACGAACTGTCTTGGCGTTAAATATCATTGAGAGGAAACAAAGAGTAAAGCGGTAGGCGAGAGGAATGGCAAGAACGCGCTGGGTTTGTATAGCCCTTTGAGCCCGGACGTGATTGCACACGCTCCAGGAGCGCTTTCGAACGCACTAAGAACGAGATGAGGACGAGTTGAACTATCTCTGAACGGGGTGGCTAAGTACAAACTAGTTAAATCAAGTTGCGAACTAGTTCGAATATTTTTGGACGTATTAGGAACGAGGTAGAACTAGTTAATAAGGTTAAACTCACTACGGACTGGCTTAGACTGGCAAATTTACCTGATCTGAACTTGATATGAACTGACGTTGGACGGGGTACAGACGAGATGGACGTAATGTGGTCTGTTTATGAACAAACTAGGATCGTATTCATTCATTGATTATTTCAGTTTAAAGGTTCAGAAAATTCGTCTTAGTTTGAGTACTAATGTTATTTATCCTAAACTTAAGCCTGTGACCTCTTCCACGTTGGATGCTTTTCAGCCTACCTTTTGTTCGATAGCCTACCTCTACAGATGAGATCCTTCAACTTCTTCGTAAACTGCCTCCAAAATCTTGTCCTTTAGATCCTATTCCTACAAATCTTTTAAAGGATTGTGCGCTTACTTTTGCTCCAATTATTTCTGAGATAATTAATAGAAGCATAGATGAAGCCACTGTCCCATCAGCTTTGAAATTGGCTCTTATTCGTCCTTTGTTGAAAAAACCATCTCTGGATTGTGAATCATTGAAAAATTACCGTCCCGTTAGTAATCTTCCTTTTCTGCTTAAGATTCTAGAGAGGGTTGTCTTTTCAAGACTTACAGACTATTTGTTAGAACATGATTTACTTGACCGGTTTCAGTCTGCCTACCGACCTCATCACAGNAAAAAAAAACTTTTCCAAGATCGGTTGAACTTTTTTGAACTCGATCGCTTACATGTATGTGCCCCCTCAAACGACAAACTCTGGCTACGTGCCTGATTATAGACGTTATTCACATATTTTACCCCGACCACAACCCGTTTTTAAGATTTTCTAGGACGGTTCCATAACGTAATGGGAAATACTTTGGTGTGATGGGGGCGCGTTTTCAGGTTCTTTTTCCGCACACGGTGTATGCACATTCTCAAATCCTGTGAAGCATTCGAACTAGGCGCCATCTGACAGACGCTTACAATGCTGGCAAACTACGATTACTTTCGCATCATACCGAGTACCCGTGTAACACTTGGGAGGAAAGTAATACAGGTGCATGTTTGTCTTGCAAAAGGGTCGTGTTGGAATTAGAACGCCCAACCGATTGATTGGGAGTCAAATACTGCTACCAAGATATCTCAAAAAGCGTAATGGTGCGCATTCAGGTACTTATTTTTTCCCCCTTCCAGATATCGTTTGCATATATATATATATATATATAAAGTCGCCTCCTGGCATATTTTGTGTCGGTACCTAGTAAAGAAGGATTGACATAGAGTCATCCACCGTTAACACTGATCTGAACTTCAAGACATCTTCATCATCCAGCATCGTATTCTAATTCTTCTTTCTTTTTTTTTTTCTTTTTTCTTGTTTTCTTTCTTTCCGTTTCATTTATTCATTTGTTCTCATTCTGTTCATATGACCCCTACCACTCCTCAATACCTTAGTGCTCTCTAGGATTATCGGGCTCCACGCCTCTAATCTGTCGTTTTTAGATCTTACAGTCTCGTAATCAACCTAAGTTAATAATTCCCTTTCTGTTTCACTCTACCATTCTAGCCTCGTATCTCTTGAGTATAGACGATCCCATCTTGGTTCATGCCAGTGATAACAAACCAATCAAGGTAGCCAGTACTAACACCTGGTTCTCCCTCTACCGCTTCACTGGTCCTCACGGCACCCAGGTCAGCTTCGATTTCATCGAGATCACCTTCACGTCGAACACCAAGCGAGCGGGTCGTTCTTACATCGCCTCTGGTTCGGGCGACGATCCGACGACGGTTTCTACCCAGACTGCCCGCATTGCACCAGGATCTACGGATACGCCGACCGGCACGCATGTGTACTCTACCGAAAGCAACGTGGCGTGGCTCTTAATTGCGCATCCGAAGGGAGAGAAGGTGGACTTCACTGTCCGTGTCAGCGCCGTTATGGGTGAGTTACTACTTATCCGGATCCATGCAGCGCTTGGCGTTGTGGCGTGCGCCTGTAGAAATGGAAGATACAAACTGATTCAGCCGAGGACGCAGGTTCGAAACTGTGTCACGTCATTCGGATGGTGACGTTTAAAGGTCGGTCCACAGACGTAAATAATCAAATCTGATGATTGATACATGTCTGTAAAAACCCAATACACATACACACGCTACCTACCTTCCTTCTTTTTTTTTTCTTTTTTTTCATCTCCCCCATTCTTATTGTTGGAACAAGTTGGGGCGATTCAGAATTACCACTAAAACATCCATTCTCCTACCTTACACATCAAATCATGAAAGCACATACAGCGCAGGAAAGCAAGACATATCAATTACCTTGGACCAAGGTCGACTGCATTTAAAATGTCGATGGAACATATACATATTCATAATGTACTGCCAAAAACCATTTCCACAAAAGTAATAACTGTCGTACAAACAACCCTTTGCCCAAGAGTAAAAATAATATAGGGTAGCAGTAGTAGAAGAAGTAGTAATATCAGTAGTAGTAGTAGTAGTAGTAGTAGTAGGAGTATGATTAGTAGTAGGAATAGTAGTAGTAGGAGTTGGAGTTGCAGTGGCAGTTAAGTAGTAGTAGCAGTAAATTGGTAGTAGTAGTAGTAGTAGGAGCAGCAGCAACAGCAGTTAGTAGTAGCAGTAATGGTAGAAAAGAAGCAGTTGCATTATATGAAGATGACGTGATATTAGACGTAAAATAAGAATTGACATGCTTATTTAAATCGGGCGCCAACTGAAGTTTATTTGTTTAATGCGAGACTCGGCATTGTCCAGTTTTAACCATCATTTGTTTTCATAATGAAACATATCTGCTGTTGAAATTACTTCATTTTCTACAAGCTGTAGTATTCATTTGTAATCAATCGAAACGCGTCGGACCACAATCGCGTAGATTAAAAATATACTGGCCTTTGTAATGGTTATAGTCCATTCAATGTAGCCACGCTGGCGATAAGGATTCTAATCATTTCTATCGACTACGTTCACCCCTTTACAATCTCAGATGATAAACAGTTGCCATGGCAACGGGAGATTAATTGTCACCTCAAATTGGACGACCGTCAACTTTCAGGATAAATCCACACTAAAACCTTGTGATGAGGGTTAACGATAGAAAACGGGAAAATAGTTGCAATTGTCAAGAAAAGTGCTTTGCTATTATCAGGGATATGGGGCGGTGATCGTCTCTTGTCTCCAGTGAACCTAAAGAGTCAATGACATGTATGTACTGGTGTTAGGAACAACATTATTTAGCGAAGTAAGGCACGGTATGATAATAACTGAAGTATAGTATAAAAGCATAATAAAATAGAATAGTATTGTATAGACAATATTAGTATAGCATTTCATTGTCATTATGAGTCCGTACAAAGCAAGCAAAATAATGAAAGGATCCAATCATACAAATATCTGTTTTTTACATAGGAAATTACAGTAGAAAATGCAAAATTATAAAATGCGTATAAAAGGTAGAAAATGTGCTACTTCACAACTTGCATCAAGTAATCGTTATGATCTTGAAATGTTATAAACTTAGTGCCTTTTAGCCTTGATATTCAGAAAAAACTAGGAAAGTCATTTCAAGCTACGACGATTAATACCCCCCCCCCCAACCCTTACCTTCTCACTTAAGTCCGCCTCTGTATTACCCCTACGCTCTTTTACAATTTTTAAGTCACTACCATCAGGTTCATATTACCTCTTCGGTTTTGAAAGATCTTTAAGAAAACATACCCTGAAAGCAATATCAAGATGAATTTGTTGATGATTATTCCAGACAGAACGGTTCAGTAATCTTAAAGAGGCAGGGTAACAGATCGTTTCCTTTTCCGTTTATACTTCCATTTTTATCTTTCAATTTAGGGTCGAATTTCCGAGATTGGATTGCCGAGTCGCACTACCTGAGTTCAAATCTAGCTTTGTTTATTCCATATTAATGTATGAAAACAATCTCATCTCTGGTGCATTGATGATGGGAGATTTTCATGAAGTGGTGGGATATTTCCCATTATTGATGGATTTTTTTTTTTTAAAGGATTGATTCTTTATTTCCTTCATTTATCTTTATCGCTTAATTTATAATTGCAAATTCCATAAATACATTCAATGTTTAAACTTCACGCACCATTAAAACAACATAATCCTACATTTTAGACTTCAGGCCAGAGTGGCGTTTCCGTTTTCTCACAATAATCGGGTATTGCAAAGGTAATATCGATGATAATTAAGCTTGAAAGTAAAGGAACTGATCAGGTATTGTAAAATATTTCATCAAACTTTGATAAGTCCAGTGTGTTTTTGTTAAAGTTCAAGATTTATTTCACCTCAAACGCAAGGTCTTTTGGTGGTTGTTTAATTTCCTGTATACAGCTCCGATCGAAGGCTTCCAATATATCTTGGCCCTCTTTCATGATACCACCTGCGAGTGCATTAAGTTCAGACATTCGTCTTACAAAGAAAGTGACATAGAGTGAGCCGCCCCCTCGTTATGTCACCCACCCTCAACAAAATAGGAATAAGAATTCTAAATTTGAAATAACTTTGATAACAAAAATCCCACCCCCTTTCCGCTTTCCTTTTTCATTTCGTTCACAATATCTCTCACTGACTTTCTTTCCCCTTCCCCTTTCATTCTCCATCTCATTCTCTCCCTCCATTTCTCTCTATCTTTAATTTTCTCTCCCCCCCCCCTTTCCTTCCCCGATCCATCTTACTTCTACCCCTTCTCCCTTTTTCTCTTCCTCTCTTTTAATTGTTTTTTTCTTTATTTCCCTTGATTATTTTATTTTCCATCTTTTCTCATTTTCTCTCCCTCTCCCCATGTCTTTCATTTTCTCTTTCGCTTTCAATTTATCTCCCCCACCCCTTCCTCCCTCTTTCATATTTGTTATTCCTCTCTCTCTCTCTCTCTCTCTCTCTCCCTCTTTCTAACTCTCTCTCTCTCCTTTTCTCTCTCACTCTCCTTCTCCCTCGCTCTTTCCCTCTTCACCTCCCCCATCTCCCATTCTCAATCCTCAGAGAGCCCTCTAGTCGGAGAGTCCGCCGCCTACGCTGGAGCTGACACTAACACTAACACCGAGCGATCAGCTTGCTTCCCGTGTGTAAGCCGTGACCTAGGATGTGTCAAGTGGGAGTGGCATTGCGACGGAACAAACGACTGTGACGATGGGGAAGACGAGCTCAACTGCCGTAAGTGTAAACGCACCAACTCAGATTTTTGATTGAAATGATACTAGGTTTGGTTTACACATTAATCTTGACTCTTTTAGAAGAAGAGTTTTATAGAAAAGTAAATTATATCAATTTTTGCAAGTTACTTTAACTTCATTTCAAAATTTCAGAGGGGATACCATAACTCCTCATGGTTCTTATTTGTGTGTGGTTTATGTTTGTGTGTATGTTTGTTTGTTGTTGTTATTGTTTTTGTGTA
>BEXV01002239.1:3443-16603 GCA_003118195.1 Hemicentrotus pulcherrimus
AGCAATATGTTATCAATCGTCGATCAGTGATGTTCACTGATTCCCAATCTTTCCAGAGGAAGGGGGATGTTACGATATGCGATATCCGAATATCGGGTATCCGTCGTAGTTGAATAAAAGATGTCTACCATAACAAACCTGACTGCCGACTCATAATTATCATGAGTATCTACCAACAATAAGACCCTCGAATCCATCACCCCCCTCCCACGCGAATCGCGGAAGCTTAGACGTTTCCTTAAATTATTAGAGAAAGTAAAACAATTCGTTGTACTGTTCTCGACTCATCTAAATGAAGTTTTCCCCTCCTACGCAATGCGCGGAATTATTCCTGTTTCATCAAAAGATAAAGAAAGGAAGAGGATTCGTCGTGACTCTTCCCCGAAAATGTTAAACCTCTGATTTATTTAGCTGATATTATAGGAAAGTGAAACTTCGAGAAAATACAAATATTGTAGTTGTAATCACTCTCGAAGTCGTCACAGTGGATAAAAAGTCACAATTCGTAGGGAAATAGAACTTGTGGGCCGACCGACAATATACATCTCACCGATTGCAAACTTCTGCATTGAAAAAGTACACAAAGATCGAGCAAGAATACCGACACAGCGACATATTTACCCGTGTCTTTCTTGCTCCCTCGACGAGATGACTCCACCCAACAACTCTCATCTCTCTTTTACTCCCACTTCTCCTCTCTCAGGCTCTCTCCTCTCTTTCATTTCCCGTTTCTTTTGTTTCCCTTTTCTCTTTTTTTCTTTTTTCCTTTTCTTTCTTTTTCTTTCCTTTTATTTCCTTTCTTTTCTTTACCTTTTCTAATTTCTTTTCTTTCCCTCCCCCTTTTCTCTTTTTTTTCCCGATGGCGATTAATTTCTAACTACTCTTTTGGTCACTAGAAGAATGGTTTATCAGGACAAATAATCAGCGTTTCATTTTGCAGATTCACGTTGTTCCTGGCACCAGTTTGGGCATTCATTTTATCGCTTGATGGGAAATAGGAACACTTTTGACCAAGCCAAGACGAAGTGTTTGAATAATGGTGGGAGATTGGCAATTATCGGATCACCAGAACTTAATGTAAGTACGATGGCAACTATTATTTTATAACGTAAGATCACAGTTTTGTTCCGTTAAAGGCGCGATATTTGTATATATACTACATCGTCAAATTTTAGTTTGAGCATAATAAAACAACATTATACAGGAACCATGGGCGCTAAACAAGAACCCACTTGCTTTGTACAGTAATGGTAACAATAAGCCAAAATGTAATTTTTCTTTCTCACATGCATAGTGAAATGTTAATCATTTTTTGAGTCGCTAATAAAGTGAGAAACGAGACAACTGGGCAACCACCTACCAGGAAACCACCTCTAGGATAACCACCCTCTAGCAGGGGCTAGAAAAAAAGAAAACAAACTGTTTTGTTTGCGTGNTGATCAAACAGATTTTGCCGAGAAACTGCCTAATGATTAATATATTTGGTAAATTAATATATCTATTTGGACCTGATAGATATAACGCTCGTGTCGTGCACGTGTGTGTAGTCCCATATCCATCTTTCTGTGTACAGTGCTTGTAACTTTACTAAGACTAGGCTAAATTTCTTATCATTTTGATGATTCCAGAACCTTGCAGTACACACCAATACCTATATGCTAGGTAATCAACCTGTTCTGGTCGACTCCAAAATGTTTCTTTCACAATGCAATCGAATGACCATAACTGCTCTATATCTTTAAGAAAGTATAGCAAGCCTGCGATTTATTTTGTAATTTCGGTCTTCGCTACGTGTTTTGCTGCTACCGGTTCATTAGCCGGGATAGGTTCATCGGGGGCAATTGTTTAAAATTATTAAATTATTTAATACCCCGGCTTTACCTAGACTACGGAATTCGATGCTCACATCATTCATGGATATTCTATTTTACCGTTAACAAGTACCTGAGTGAAGAGTGGCAAGGGTAGATTAATGTCCTACCAATTATGGACACTTTGATCAATAGAAGAATAGTTTATCAGTACAAATAATCAGCGTTTCATTTTGCAGATTCACGTTGTTCTTGGAACCAGTTCGGGCATTCATTTTATCGCTTCATAGGAGAAAGGAACACTTTTGATCAAGCCGATACAGAGTGTTCGAATAATGGTGGGAGATTGGCAATAATTGGATCAGCAGAACTTAATGTAAGTATGATTGCAGCTATTCCATGTATAAGTTATGACCACATTTCATCCTTGTAATTCTATGAACTACAGCGTCTATTTTCAGATTAAGCATACCAAAACAAACTTATGCACTCGATTGTCGTCACATTTCTCACTTTCATTGCGAATCGGTATAATGAATAACTTCATATCATTCATGTGAGAAATGAAAGCTTTTGATTTATTGATACCATTACTGCTAACAGTGGGTTCTTATCCGTCAGGGTTGACACTCCTGAGCCCCTCATTACACTGTGGAAAGGTTGGGCAATATTTTCCAACACTTTGCCAATAGTCAACCCAACCATCTATTGGGCAATATTTTCGTATTTTGCCCAACAGTTGGTCAAGATTTTCCCAACAAGTGGGCTACTGTAGTCGGGCAGTTGAAGGGTCATATCTTTGCCCAAATTTTTGTCAAAATATGATACAATTATGTACATGTGAAGTAGGGTACTTACGTTTACCAATACCACTGGACAAAATATTGCCCAATAGATGGTTGGGTTGACTATTGGCACAACGTGGGGCAAAGTGTTAAAAAAATATTACCCAACCTTTTCACAGTGTAGGGACTTTTAGATTGAGTGGACGAGCTCGGCGTGAACATCCACTGATCATGCGTGTCTATATGGCAAGCCGCTTAAACATTTATTCCTTGATATCAATATATATATGTGTATAATGATTTTCTTTTGTAAAGCAATGGTAATTCTCGATATTAGGAATTGAATTCTTGATATCAAGATATAGGAAAAAAAGTTTAAACGGCTTGCCGTAGACACGCATGATCAGTGGACGTTCACACCGTTCTCGTCCACTCGATCTAAATGTCCCTATTACCCCCGCCTTACCACGACTGCTATAACGACTCTCTACAAATTTACCTCAGCTGGGTCCATTGTGGCAAAGCTTTATGTCCGCTAAAAAAGTGGCAGAGATGTTTAACCCGGTATACCTTGTGGTTCACAGTCCGGAGACTTGTCAACTTGGCCACGACGCCTCTACGGATTTTTATTATAATATGCATTATGTTTACCGTTTGCTATGACAAACATGTAGTCAAATAAATAATGTAATGCACAAGAAAACGGATATGAAAGTGTCAAGGTAACGTTTATGTAAACGGTTCTTTACAACCGAGGGAGGAAAAAAAAAGCCACCCCAAAAAGCTCATTTTGAGGCACCTGCATTTTGAAGATATCATAAACTTTTGCCATGTTTAGGCCCACGTGTAAAATATGTACTATTATCCCATAATTACTTACAGTTTCGTCCTCTTCAATTCCCCGATGTTGTCTTTTGTATCTTTGTATTTGTTTATTGTTTACCGCAATTCTTGTTCATATCTTGAGATGGAAATAAATGTCAATTTTAATTTAATCAAAAATCAGTTTAGCCTACAGGAAACAAATTATGTTTTGTTTATCGTGATTTCAAAAGAAGAACAAGTAACTTTTACCTTTTTAAATTTCAAAACAACAAAACAATGAGAGTTCAAAATGAGAACGGTCCTATCGGAATGGGAAAATGAATCAGTCAATTTGGATAGATAACCCCAAAATGGGTCGTCACTTTTTTCCCTTGAAGACTGAAGAAAATCTTTTAACAATCTGATATAAGATCAATTAGCTTCCAACCGATTTTCACAAAATCCAAATCTCACCAGTATACGTCGAAAGAAGACTCTGTATGGCATTATTGCAGCCATCTTTTGATCAGTGTTATGCTAAATGATTTTGTAATTGTTATACAGTCGTTCCTAACATCGTTTGTATCGCCTGCCCTCTCATCGCCTGCCTGTTACTGGTTTGGTCTAAGTCGAAGCGCGGATGCTGAGCCATTCACCTGGATTGATGAAACTCAAATAAGGTGATAATCTGTGGCCTTTTGTTGTTGCTGAAGGCAAAACTGGCAGCACATTTTCACACACACGTGCACGCATGCATAAACGCCGCCTAGCACACGTTCACCACCCACACATGCGCAAACACGGCCATGCTCACATGGCCTTACTAACACTCATAATGAAATATACAAACATACGCAAGCAACAATCCAAATGAAACCCATTCGAAACATGGTAACACATTCGCGATACCCATAGAAAAAAGAAGAAGAAGCAAATACGGAATTATAAGAGGGTACTAGTATTCATAAATGCGATGCTTGATGGATGTTTCCATTGCCGCGTTCCATGCCAACATTGCTCTTTCATATTCATTTCTCACAATTGTATCACAAAAGATTATTATAAAAAAAAAAGATTAATAATAATAATAATAATAATAATATACGTATTTATTTTCAACAAGCTCAAGATCAATCATTACATGACCCAACTAACATCTGATATTTACTTCATTACATTTAAGTTACTCTATCTGGGCTCCTGGTGAGCCGGGTACTTCTACCGGGCGAACCTGTGCGTGTTTGTGGTCTGATGGGAATGATGCTAACAGACATGGTCAATGGGACGGTAGATCTTGTAATTACACACAGCCGTACATCTGTGAAAGACCACAAGGTATGACATTAATTTTGAGAAAATGTACAGTAAAAAAAGGAAAAAAAGAAAAAAAGAAAGGAATTTCCGATTGTTACGTCAACAAATTGAACTTCGTTGGTAAAATACTGCTTTTCTATTTTCCATTTCTTTCTAAGATAGAATTTACTTTATTTTTTTTCTTACACAGTCCCAGCTGGACAATGGAGATATATTCCAGGAGTGCAGAACGTACAATATTACGTGTCAACCTTCTCAACAAACTATTTCAATGCATCCGAATATTGCCAACAAATAGGTGGGCAGCTCGCGCAATTAAAAACATCAACTATCAATGTAAGTTGTCTCAGGTCGGACTTAATAAAGCATAATTATAAAGAAACAAATACGAACTCGCTCTTATATAAGGACTGTACGTCTAATTAGAATCGTAAATTTTAAAATAAATTACATAATTGGAAGTACAGAGTAAAAGAATCATCTAATTATTTATATTTGTTTTCTTGTTATAAATTATTCAACCTGAATACATTATAATGATAATAATATTTCTGCTTATATAGCGCTCAATACATCGGCAAGTCCGAGTTTCTAAGCGCTTTACAGTTATTGAGTGTTTTAAAACAGGGTCATCGGTGACACGGTAATAGACCTTATACCCCCAACCCTATTTCAGGCATCAGTTTTATCGCAATGTTTGAATTTGACTTGCAATGAAATGAATAATTTTTGGATTTTTTTTTCCATAATCGTCTATTTATTGTTCGTGAATAATAATGTAGTTGGTCTATCGTCTTTTACTCTTATTTATTTATTCTGTCAGACATAATTAATCTTCCCTTTAACTTGATTGTTATTCGGTCGTCTCCTACACTCTCGTTCATACTAAACAAGCTTACATGAATTGCTAAGTATTCTTCATTACCTATGTATATAACCATAAAATATTCAGTAGGTTTATTAGCGATCCTTAATTGAAATTTTATTGTACTATGTAAGCGATGTTTTATCATGATGTAATTAATTTCCGTCGGTTACTTCGAGAAAATAAACACAGTATCAGTCTTGAGCTGCGTGTCATGTTCTTGTTATAAACCAGGTGTCCTCGATCATGTTAATTGCTATTTTCGTACGTTANTTTATTGTACTATGTAAGCGATGTTTTATCATGATGTAATTAATTTCCGTCGGTTACTTCGAGAAAATAAACACAGTATCAGTCTTGAGCTGCGTGTCATGTTCTTGTTATAAACCAGGTGTCCACGATCATGTTAATTGCTATTTTCGTACGTTTTCTAAAATACATACTTGATTCCATTTATGACTAGGAATTCACTGGAAATAAAGTAGAAAAATGTTTATTGTTTGGTTCATAATACAGGCAGCAGTGAGAAATATTGGAAACGGAAGGTTTTGGTTTGGGCTCGATGATCTGAGCAAGGAAGGTGTTTTCCGATGGGCTGATGGAACGTTGTTAAGAAATACAGGGTAAGATGATATTGTAGTCTCTCTATCTCTCTCTTCTCTCTCTCTCTTACTCTCTCTCTCTCTCTCTCTCTATCTCTGTTTTCATCTCCCCCACTCTTTCCCTCTCTCCTGGGCATTTCGAGATAGATGTATAAACAGTATACGGTTTATATTCTTCTGATCTACAACCAGTTCGTCTGCAACCCTCTTGGTCTATATGGTCTATACCCACCGTGTGTACTATCCACATGGTATAATAATCATTTTGTCCACCTATCATTTTGTCTGACCATTTGCGCTGATAATCATGTAGTCTAATTTCCAATCAGTCCAATATCCAATAAGTCTACTACCCTTTTGTCTATCGCTCATTTACTATAATTTCAAGTCGGTCTTATTCCAAGTTCGTCTTATGTCAATGTTGTCTTCCATCCACAAGGTCTAATAATCATTTGATGACTAAAAATAATTATGATTGAATGATTATTAAACCATATGGATAATAGACGATTGGCCATTATACAAACTTGGAATAAGACCAAATGATAAGTAGGCAAAATGATGATTAGACCCCATCAAAAGAAGCCGGTCTGGGTGTATGTTAAACGAAACTGGTTGTGGAGTAAACAACGATTAATCCACATTTCCTACTAATTTCACACTTCATCTCTAGATTTGCACGGTCTCCCGTTTTCCACTCACGCATTTTTGTACAAAACAATAGGTACCAATTGGAAGAAGAATTGCTTTGTGCAACATATTGCCACTGCCAATTAACAATTGCCGGTCTTGATCAGTAACTATGATATACCTCTCTTTAGTATGTTGAATAAATATAGTCATCTGATTGGTCGAAATCGGAGTCGTGATTCTATCGATCAATAGTTTTTAAAAGATGCCCATTGCCTAGGGTAACGGGCTGCATAAATAAATTTTGTTTAGATCCCCGTTGGTTTACGTGTAAAAAGTTTACGATTAAAAACAATTTGAAGAGGATAAACCAAAAAATCATTTGGCAGGCGGTATCTGAATGTCAAAGAGAAAATTACATGTCATCGTTTTCACTGGCTGCCTGCTGGAGCAACAAACAAAGAGTTGACAAAAGACTGTTTCGTTGACGATCAGTCATGCACAAAGGAGACAAAACGACTTGATGCATAGCTGATCTTCAGCGGAACAGAGTTGAGTCTTTTGTCAACTCTGTTGCTACGGCAGTCAACCAGTAAAACGATTTTGTTAAGTCTAATTATGGAAATGCAAGTATTACAATAAACAAACAGTGGTTATTCTTGTCTGAATTTTGCTGATTGAGGTTGTATATGAAAGGGCAAACAATGTACTTTCTAGAAATGCAATTTTCTCTTTGAAATTCAGATACCGCCCGCCAAATGACAATTATGGAAATGCAAGTATTACAATAAACAAACAGTGGTTATTCTTGTCTGAATTTTGCTGATTGAGGTTGTATATGAAAGGGCAAACAATGTACTTTCTAGAAATGCAATTTTCTCTTTGAAATTCAGATACCGCCCGCCAAATGACAATTATGGAAATGCAAGTATTACAATAAACAAACAGTGGTTATTCTTGTCTGAATTTTGCTGATTGAGGTTGTATATGAAAGGGCAAACAATGTACTTTCTAGAAATGCAATTTTCTCTTTGAAATTCAGATACCGCCCGCCAAATGACAATTATGGAAATGCAAGTATTACAATAAACAAACAGTGGTTATTCTTGTCTGAATTTTGCTGATTGAGGTTGTATATGAAAGGGCAAACAATGTACTTTCTAGAAATGCAATTTTCTCTTTGAAATTCAGATACCGCCCGCCAAATGACAATTATGGAAATGCAAGTATTACAATAAACAAACAGTGGTTATTCTTGTCTGAATTTTGCTGATTGAGGTTGTATATGAAAGGGCAAACAATGTACTTTCTAGAAATGCAATTTTCTCTTTGAAATTCAGATACCGCCCGCCAAATGACAATTATGGAAATGCAAGTATTACAATAAACAAACAGTGGTTATTCTTGTCTGAATTTTGCTGATTGAGGTTGTATATGAAAGGGCAAACAATGTACTTTCTAGAAATGCAATTTTCTCTTTGAAATTCAGATACCGCCCGCCAAATGACAATTATGGAAATGCAAGTATTACAATAAACAAACAGTGGTTATTCTTGTCTGAATTTTGCTGATTGAGGTTGTATATGAAAGGGCAAACAATGTACTTTCTAGAAATGCAATTTTCTCTTTGAAATTCAGATACCGCCCGCCAAATGACAATTATGGAAATGCAAGTATTACAATAAACAAACAGTGGTTATTCTTGTCTGAATTTTGCTGATTGAGGTTGTATATGAAAGGGCAAACAATGTACTTTCTAGAAATGCAATTTTCTCTTTGAAATTCAGATACCGCCCGCCAAATGACAATTATGGAAATGCAAGTATTACAATAAACAAACAGTGGTTATTCTTGTCTGAATTTTGCTGATTGAGGTTGTATATGAAAGGGCAAACAATGTACTTTCTAGAAATGCAATTTTCTCTTTGAAATTCAGATACCGCCCGCCAAATGACAATTATGGAAATGCAAGTATTACAATAAACAAACAGTGGTTATTCTTGTCTGAATTTTGCTGATTGAGGTTGTATATGAAAGGGCAAACAATGTACTTTCTAGAAATGCAATTTTCTCTTTGAAATTCAGATACCGCCCGCCAAATGACAATTATGGAAATGCAAGTATTACAATAAACAAACAGTGGTTATTCTTGTCTGAATTTTGCTGATTGAGGTTGTATATGAAAGGGCAAACAATGTACTTTCTAGAAATGCAATTTTCTCTTTGAAATTCAGATACCGCCCGCCAAATGACAATTATGGAAATGCAAGTATTACAATAAACAAACAGTGGTTATTCTTGTCTGAATTTTGCTGATTGAGGTTGTATATGAAAGGGCAAACAATGTACTTTCTAGAAATGCAATTTTCTCTTTGAAATTCAGATACCGCCCGCCAAATGACAATTATGGAAATGCAAGTATTACAATAAACAAACAGTGGTTATTCTTGTCTGAATTTTGCTGATTGAGGTTGTATATGAAAGGGCAAACAATGTACTTTCTAGAAATGCAATTTTCTCTTTGAAATTCAGATACCGCCCGCCAAATGACAATTATGGAAATGCAAGTATTACAATAAACAAACAGTGGTTATTCTTGTCTGAATTTTGCTGATTGAGGTTGTATATGAAAGGGCAAACAATGTACTTTCTAGAAATGCAATTTTCTCTTTGAAATTCAGATACCGCCCGCCAAATGACAATTATGGAAATGCAAGTATTACAATAAACAAACAGTGGTTATTCTTGTCTGAATTTTGCTGATTGAGGTTGTATATGAAAGGGCAAACAATGTACTTTCTAGAAATGCAATTTTCTCTTTGAAATTCAGATACCGCCCGCCAAATGACAATTATGGAAATGCAAGTATTACAATAAACAAACAGTGGTTATTCTTGTCTGAATTTTGCTGATTGAGGTTGTATATGAAAGGGCAAACAATGTACTTTCTAGAAATGCAATTTTCTCTTTGAAATTCAGATACCGCCCGCCAAATGACAATTATGGAAATGCAAGTATTACAATAAACAAACAGTGGTTATTCTTGTCTGAATTTTGCTGATTGAGGTTGTATATGAAAGGGCAAACAATGTACTTTCTAGAAATGCAATTTTCTCTTTGAAATTCAGATACCGCCCGCCAAATGACAATTATGGAAATGCAAGTATTACAATAAACAAACAGTGGTTATTCTTGTCTGAATTTTGCTGATTGAGGTTGTATATGAAAGGGCAAACAATGTACTTTCTAGAAATGCAATTTTCTCTTTGAAATTCAGATACCGCCCGCNATCACTGCTGCGTAGATTAGGGCTTTCAGCTTTTTTTTTTTGTGAAGCCACCCCTATGATTTTTTTTGTTGTTGTTGCATTGTTCTGGATTGAATTACTAATAAAACTGCAATTTCGCTAATTTTATTGGTTGTTTCCAACATACATTTTCGTGTTTGCTTTTTAAAAATCAAAGATAAGCTAATTCTTGATATATCATTCTTTACAGTACCACAAATTTTTAACAAATGCAATATAAAGAAACGTTTATAACTTCGAATTTGCAGATTCACTGAATGGGATAGCAGGAATCCAGATAATTACGATGGGTACGAACACTGTGTGGAAGCTCGATCCAACGGCTGGAATGACATACCTTGTAGCGGATATTCATCAAGAAGGTTCGTCTGCGAGAAATCAGAGGGTATGCCATGTTATTTAGATATCAACTAAACAAATTGATAGAAGTGATGAAATGTGACCTAGCTTTTTTTTATACTTACCTAGGTATCTGCTGGAACTTTGAATAAAGATAAATGAATGACATTCTTATCCATTCTCGCGTAAACATCAATAAAACGCTTTCACATTTAACGAAGCCACTATTAGTCTCAAATGTCAGCTGAATTCGACGGCCAAGCCATGTTAATTTTTTTTTCCTGTAAATTGAAAAACAATATTGGGAAATTAATAAAGATCAGCATTATAATTAACAGAACTTGGGTAACGATTTGGAGTTTACCGTTTACATTGACAGGTGTTGTCCACTGAACTTTCTCATTTATATGCATGGTAGACGTGATACAGGAAACATGTTTCTTTTTAATGACGGAAGGGTGAAATAGGCAGTTTTTTTCAATACACTCAGTAATGTTTCTAAAGGGGAGGGTTTGGAGTCGGATTACATATTACAAATAAATAATAAGCGAGGCACATGTAGAAATATTTCATCGGTGAGAATAAGAAAGGCCCTTTCTTATTCTCAACCAATATATAAACACACTAAAGAGATAAAATTGTGTCATAAATTATTACCACTAATCTTTTTTTCTGATTATCCCTTTATACCCAGCCCCACCACTCCATCTACTCGCCATGACATCAACACCTTTCGGGAGTTCGGAAGCTACTCCCCGTTTCTCCTGCATACTCAGCCCTCCTGACAACAGAGACGACACTGTAAACTACACTGAGAGAGTAATTGTACAGAGCCTCACCACAGAGGGGTATACACTGAACGTCTTTGGCACGAACAGAACTCAGCCTGGTGGATTTATACAGAATTTACCTGATAATGCAACATCTGTTGGTGTTTACAAGTGCTCAAGTACATCTAAAACTACTGGTATATCAACATCGGCAGATGTAACAATTCTATCAAAAGAAAGTAAGTATAATTGAAATAGAATTGAGGGAAGATTACGTGAGAATAGGACTGATACAATAATAAATAACCTAAAAAGAAGTTAACCACATATTTTGTTCTTAAACTTAAGAACATTCTGTGTCTTTAAATGTATTTAAATGTATTTAACAGAAAGATGGCGCCATATAAATAGTCTAAAGCACAAGCATCATAACCGGCGTCGACGCCATCGTCGTCATAATCCTATAACCACTGCATAGAGCTCACACTTATGAAGTTCACATTTCGAAACTTATAATTTTTTGTTTTGTTTTTTTGTTGTTGCATGATTTGAGTGTTTGTTTTTTGCATTGAGAGACTATAGGCGAAATGCATATCAAGGTTCCGACTAGCAAAAACTCTTTTTAGAATACTAGTACCTAATATGAGCT
This sequence comes from Hemicentrotus pulcherrimus, assembly GCA_003118195.1. Taxonomy (NCBI): domain Eukaryota; kingdom Metazoa; phylum Echinodermata; class Echinoidea; order Camarodonta; family Strongylocentrotidae; genus Hemicentrotus; species Hemicentrotus pulcherrimus. Next base: position 15,320 of record BEXV01002239.1, read on the forward strand.
TTCTAGCTTTAATTATTCAGGCAATTAATGACAAATCTGTTGTTTGTGTCATTACCAATCGTACCTTATCTACACGTAGTATTCAAGTAGGAAGCCCTTTTATTTTTTTAAAATTTTTTCCAGGACATTTTCAACCAACTGACGGTCGTCTCACGAAAACAATTTATCCAGGTGACGACATAACACTTTCAGTTTCTACCATGGATACGTACACATCAGGACAAGATGAAATCCGATGGTGGACCTTCTCAAACCTCGCTGAAGGATCTTTGTCTCCAGAGGGTGATGGGACTCTGACCTATACCATTCGATCTGCAACGAAGAGAAATGCTGATATCTACGGAACGGTTCAAAACGATATGGTTGAAAATCTTATGTACAGCTTGATTCGCGTCATTGTCAGTGGTAAGACTAGATTTCGTTTTATCCATTCCGTTGTTCTAATAATCTGAAACATGTATAGAGGAACTAATTGTTAATGGATACGAAATATCTCTGTAATTTCGTTCCTTTCTTTTAAAATACGTTGTTATTATAATTGGAAAGTTATGATGCTATCTGACGGAATTACTATCATAACATAGTCTCAAACAGTGTATTATTACTAAAAGTCGATAAAGCTTCCATAAACCTTACAATTTGTGAGTATTGATGAGCTCAATACACTTTGAAGGTTGCCCTACGTAAAGATAAAAGCACTGAACTGTATTTTGTATAGCCCTATACCCAATCATAATAATTTTGTGAGACAAGTTATATAAAATTCAAGATTCAACCAAAGATTATGCCACATTGATTTCATTTTATATAATTCCTATAGATTGTCCGAGTGGCCGATGGAATATCCCATCCTGTGATCGTCTGTGTGATAATTGCTACAATGGAGGGATTTGTCATCCTCAATCGGGAACCTGTATCTGTTCTCCAGGATTCATGGGCAAAAACTGTCTTACTGGTGAGACGTTCAAATGTTTCTCTATGGCGAAGTAAACACCTTGGTATACACAGAAAATCATAGAATGAGTCCTTTTTATTTCCTCCTGTCCCAATAGCAAGGAAACTAAAATCCGCAAAAAAAGTGTTCACAACTTTTTGGGGGGATATGCAATGCTATACTCATGAACGTTAACACGCACGCAAAGAAATGCTCAAAGACAAGCACATACGCTGTTATGCCCACTCCCTCGAGTATAGGCTATATGTGCAAACAGTAAAATAGAACAGAAATAAACAATGATATGTATATACCTACTACTTGCATAGTAATATAATTGCTTTAATTTC